>OMLF01002058.1:14000-33002 GCA_900302615.1 Holocentrus rufus | reverse complement strand
ACACAGAGAAGACACACACACACACACACACACACACACACACACACACACACACGGTAGGGGGAGGGAGGGGTTGGGGGACCAATAAAGCCAAATCTCAAGTTTTCAAGTTTAACTAAGTCTCAGCTACATGTAGGCAAGTGTGCAATAGACTCCTGCAATGCATGCCTGTTTGCATCATGCCTCACTAATTTGTTTGCCTCCAAATCAAGCCGACTTTTGTAGATGATGTCAGTGCAGATGATCAAATGGGCTGTTGGGAAAGTGTAATGCAGTGCTATGGAGCATCTTATAGCCTCTTGGTGCATGCTCATGTATTTGACAAAGATGGTTTATGTTTATTCTCAAATGACAGATATGATCCTGGTGAACAAAGGGGTTCAGGAACAAGTGCACAAGGCAGCGTGCATGTCCAGTGATAATTTGGGTAGTCCATCTGATCAGCAGTTGTGATGTTGATGTTTGTATAAACCCGCTCCTCGTTATGATAGCTGGGTCTAATGCAGCAAACTCTCCACTTAAGCCTCTGCTAAGTAATAACCTCCATCCTTCTACCTCTCACTGACCTCTCCTCTGTTTCAACTGAGACAACACTTTGTGATTAAAATAACTCTGAGTATTGTGGGAGTATGATGACCATGGCCTGGCTCTCTCTCAACAGATATATCTGGTTATTGAGTTAGACATATCAATGACTGATACATAAGTGTTCTTACAGCCTTGGTTTTTTACTTTTTTAAGTAGAATTGATCATCCATCCTTGTATTTTTATGACTATTATTACAGTAGCTACATCAATGTGACACAAGAGAGTAGGGGGTAATATAAAACAGCATAAGGTGGTTGGGGATTTGAACCTATACAGTCACAGGTATGGTGAGGATTTAGCAGACAAAACCAATTTCCTCTGTGAATAAAATTTAAGACCCCAGCTATAAAAGATATCAATGTTATGTGGATCTCCTCTTTTATCTTCAGTTATTTGCCCTCGTTATGAGCTGTAACTAAAATCAAATCTAACGAGGTAATATGAAAAGACTCTAGAGCCATCACATATGTCTGTTTTGACCATCTGCAGAAGAAAAATACAGCTGAAGCTTGTTTGTAGTGTTTGGCTTCTCCTTGTTAGCAGCAGAGATTAATTACGACCTGTTCTGGCACAACAGAAATTCACTTTGTGGAGCAGGAAAAATTGTAGCCTGTGGCATGTTCAGACATGAGAGTAGTACTGCAGTGGCCTGACTCTTTGACACCTCGCCCCTGACACTTTGCCATGCTATTACCACAGGAAAGAATAACATGCTATAGCTGACACTGGTTTATTTTTAAGATTGATTATCTAGGCCAGAAATTCTCAATTATTTTTGCACTGGGATGCAAATTTGATATTGTTTATTAGGGTATACTGATAACACCATATTTTGCTTCACTTTGTTGTAGTACATTTAAAATTCTCAAGAACATGGAAGTGCACAGCACATTATATCACAATACCTTTGATACTTGACATACATATTGTTGCTGTTATAGGTAACATCTAGACTATGTCAATACTGTTGAATGATAAATTAAATTGTCAGCGGTTGTTAGCGCTTTGTTGTTCCGCTGTTTTGGATATTATCAGGCCACTTTTACTCTACTTGAGTTGTTTGCAAACAGAAACAAAACCCCCAACTTTAATTATGTGCATACAAATGAACCACAGATAATGCGGCAATCTTGGGACCAGATGACACAGTAATTGTTTATTATATCTGCCACTTTGTCCAAATTACGTCACAAAATGCATGAATTATACAAGCCAGGAAAGAAGATAGCTATCATGCAACAATCCTTCCTTTGCATTGTCAAATGTGAAGATGCCTTTATTCCAAAAATGATTGTGCTGAAATTTAGGTATCTTTGCGAGGACACTGATCTGTTTGAAGTATGGAGAGAGAATCTGGAGATCAAGAGCCATCCTTGAATCTAATTCATGGGCTCTAATTGTGTATTAATGAAATAATGATCTAAAATGATTTATTTACAGAACCTAAAATGCTATTTTAGGTTCTGTAAATCATGAAGGAGAGTGAGAATCCCTGATATAGGGCTGGCATTTTTTATTCTGTTATTCAGTTGCAGGTCTTGTTGATTATGCATAGATGTCAAATTTACTAGTACAAAGGATCTGATGTAATCATCCTTTGTGTTATTTTACTTGGTTGTGTGCCTATGTAGAAAACTGTCTTAGATATCAGAGACAAAGGGCTGGGCATGTAATTGGATGTATGAAATATCACGTGTTTTCTTGAATTAGAACTCAAGAGCTCAACAGTAAATTTCAGAGTAATAGAACCAGCATGCATCACACCTACATTTATTTATTCATTATCTGATTCTTCATCTTATTTCTATTTAGGGTTGCCGGCTCATCACAGTACAAACACAGATAGATTGACAACCACCCACACTCATTCACTTCTCTGTATGTCTAATGAATTCATTTTAAACACAAACCTTTGGAGAACGTGCAAACTACATACAGAATTGTTCATGAGGACGAATCTGAGACCCTCTTGATATGAGGCGGCAGTGACCAACATTCCCCTCCACCACATTTACACTACACATGCTGTATGCTACAACTGCCCTCAGGCTTGCATATTGTCCACAAAAAAATCAACCCCCAATTTTTAAAATCAATCTGAACGCCAGCAGGCTAATAGGACAGCTGACCCTTCTGGCTTGAAATGGCCCACACAGCAGTTTGGAAACAACAGTAAACAATAGGCTTACTTGTATAAAACCAGGATGGTGGTGACATTGTATAACAGCTTGCTACTGTGGCCATGCCATCACTGGGTGAATTAATGTCTCAGCTAAAGGTATGAGATACTTTGGGCTCCAACTTGTTTTGTTTCTTTTTACCCAGAGCCGTGAGACGTGTCTTTTCTGTTTCCTCTGAAGCTGGCTTAATCGCTTCAGGCAAGCTCATACCATGGATGTAGGCGGTACACCTAATCATAATTGGTATCAGCAATAGGACATCTACTTATTAACCATCAAACATCAAGTTGTAAACAAAAGGTATTTGCATCATACCCCGCTAATATGCAATTTGGAAGTTGTTTGCAAGTTGTTGTTTTTTTCAGAGACAATCACACAAAATAGCTGGCTTCCTCCCAAGATGAGAAAATAGAAGTCATGTTTTTTTGGTTTTTTTTTTTCTTATTGTGTGAATCATCCAGAATACAGTTGTGTGACTAAAGAGAGCCTGATTACTCAACATCCAACAGCTCAGTGGCCAAAGTCAAGTATGATCTGTTTGATAATGAGATCTGGGGGAGAGGTGTGAAAAGCAAATAGTGTCATCTGGAAAATTAGGGAAAAACTTGTCCTGCACATTGTGATCTTGACATGTGGCAGCAACAGTTCTCATTTCCTTTTGCTATCAACATAAAGCCTGAAATATAAGTACCCTTTTGTGTCACTTTAGGTCAGGGTAACCATCAAGCTTATTCAGGCTTCCATAATGACGCGCTTTACCTCACTGACCAATTCTCTTTAGAGGAACCGAGACCTACGCCAGTTGCCAAGCGTAAGGTTTTACCCGACAGATGATCAACATTTTTGAACTAATAAGGGAAGATTGCTCTTGTTACTGCAGTATTCCCTTCCCATCTGTATGAGTGCTTTATAGTTTATTCTCTGTTGCCCCCAGATAACACTATAGTCAGGCCCACTCACTGCTTATTTGAAGTTCTTTTATATTGCCAGTGAACAGAGTACGCACAAACAACATGCTGAGAGACTTTTAATGAGAAACTGACAGATTCTTTGCATTTTTACACTCTTATTGCCTCAGTAAGTATAAGGTCACTAATAATTGTCAAATCAATTGTTTTCATTAACTGAATAGCATTATGTATGCGATCACAATTAGCCTTACGACAGGCGCAACGATGTTCATTGGTCTTTTATTAGTAATCACTGATCCTTGTTGTTCTGAGTTAGAAGATGCAAGCAATTATTTAGAGTCAGAACCAAATGAAGAAAGGGAAAAGGGCTCAATAGTGAAATAAATTATGTCCATGACACCTGTTACTTTAAATGTGTGCATTTAAAAAGTCAAGTTAAACTTTATTTACACAGCACATTTCCTACTGAGAGCACCGAAATGTGCTTTAATTAAGAGCATATGTACAGTATGTATACACATATCCGCGCAGTAAATGCATGCACACAAACAGTACATATACAGTGAACGCAGTTGTATACAAGAAACTTTAAAATGCATTGTACCATGCTGCTGCTAGAACTGCACTATTGTAAATCAAAAGCTACAGAAAAAGGAAAGTTTGCCATCAAATTACACTAATGTTGGTATTTCTCAGATCATCAGGCAGGGCATCCCAGAATAGTCACTGATTAATGATTGTGTATTTTTAAATTGTGTTAAGCACTGTTGGCTCATAGCAAGAATGAACAGAGTTCGATCCACAGCCTTGGTCTTCCCTTTGTGGAGTCTGCATACTCTGTTTACGTGTGTGTGAGTTTCCTTTCATTCCAAAGACATGAAACTGAGCTGCACTGGAACCTCTAAATCGCCCGTAGGAATGTGAGAGTGTTTGTGTATGTGTGCTAGTTCTGTGATGGACTGGTGACCTGTCAAGAGTTTTCATCCTGCCTTTTGGCGTTGTGTGATTGGAGGATTTTGTCTTCTGTGACCATGAATAGGTGTAAAGATAATGAATGAATCAATGTATGTATGCTCCAACTCAAGAGACTGACAGAATAGCTCAGATAAGCATCATCTCGGCAAATCTCCAAACAGCGTCTTACTGTTAACAGTAACAATGTTCCTGTTAACAGGCTCACTATGGAGCACCTCTGCACAGGTTAATTCAATAAGAATTTAACATCATCACCTCACATGACCCTAAAATTATTGTTTGTAGGGGAGAGTAATTGAATGTGCTACATACCCAGATGCTACAGTGTTGTGCCACCATCCCTTATCAAAGCTAATTAAGGGGGGTTGTCATTAATCTTTCATGTATAGGCAGCCTGAGATGAAAGCTGTAATTAAGATAATGTGTTATAAGACAGGTTTTGCAGTCCTGCCTTCTAGGTTGATGTAATTCAGCTGGAATTAAATGGTTTAACAAGAGGGAGTTTGAGTTATACCATTTTACTTAGAGACATTATCCAACTTTATCTTTCGAGTCAGTGCTGTGCACATCACTGCGTATTAGTTGTGCACCAGTGCATGATATTACACCAGGGTCTCTCACATGGCTATAATAACTGAACTGGCTATATTGTTTATTTATTTTTGATTTTTTAAATTCAATTTAGACTATTTTTTTTACATTTTTACAGAGATTTATTGAGTCATATAATTGAGGGCCATAGGCTCACTCCTACAAATCATATCCACCATATGTTTTACACGAGCCCTCTGACAAAGTGAAGAATGACTGTGTGATAGATATATATAATTGCCAGCTGGCAGCCTGTAACACTGTTTAGGTGTTGCTGGCTGCTTACATGGCAAATTAGTAAAGTCATGAAATATCAAGAGTTGGGGATGTTTTTCCTACAAACACAGAACAGTATTCATTATGTATCTGGATGCTTTTTTATGCAAGTAATCAATCACATTATGACACCAGATTCATGAAATAATGTTTACCTTGATTAATAAGAGATTGAGATAAGAAATTAATAATCAATCCACAGCATTATTTGTAAAACATAAACTAATAAATAATTTGTTGTGAAGATTGGGATTGTAATATTTATAACAAACCATTACCAGTTACTTATAAATTATTAATAATTTAGATAGATGAAATAGATATTTTTTTGTGAATGGAAGATAAATACATCGTCATGTACTCATGTTCATAGTCTTGTTCATACAGTTTTTTTTTGTAATTTAGCATAGTGCAACATTTTGATCAGAGAAAAAAACAATCCTGAAACTCTTAAACTCTTAAAAAATAGCTACCTTTTCTTTCTGGGCTCATTTTGCTGTTTTGTTACTCTTCCTATTCCTGTGGATAACGAATCAAATATAGTTGATGTGACATAACATAAGATGCTTCCAGCACAGCTACATAAGAGTTTGATATCAGAAAAAAATTACCTTGCTGAAACATCAAAGGAGAAACATAAACGTCAGATTTTGTTGTAGGTCCCTCAGAATGAAAGAGCAAAGGCTTTCCTCTAGATTCATTATTTTGGACCAATATTCAAAAATCGTGTAACACAGAGGAGGAATAGATATTCATTTCTTCACCGACAGTTGTCCCAGTAGACCAGAATGCAATGCAGCCACATTACATGCTGTTTTTTAAGTCAGGAACCTTTTGCTATCACTATCACTATCACTCCATCTCCACCTACACAAATTGAATGTAGTGTTGCCCTGTCTCTTCGACTCAGTGGCTATCAGCAGCTCAAAAAGTTGCTGTAAGTCACTAGATGATGTCAGACAGTAATTTGCATATTGGTGCACCTATCTTGCACCCTCCAGGCTCTCGATGGAAGGGCTATGCTGTGTTTGGGAAGCGCTGGCTGTAATCATCAAATCTGTTCTGGATTAGACAGACAAGTACCATAAATTGCCATCAGCCATACTAATTTGTCAGCAAATTTGGATTGGCCAATTTCAAAATAAATTATATAATTATATAAGGATGTATATAAATATAAATTTGAGATAGATATTCATATTTAAATAATCGTAGCAATATTATTATCCACAACTGCGTTAAAATTGATACATACATGCAGAGTGCCAAAAATATTGATACTTGGCCAAAATGTATCAATAATTATCATGAGAAAAGTAAAGAAAGTATTGTGATATATTGCATTATGATTGATTGTTCCACCCTGACTGTATATGTTTACTGTCAGCATCTTTACATTTTAATGACTTGGGAAATCAGGTGCAATGTAAATGCTAGCCTGTAACACATAGAAAGTCCATGGAAAGTGTTGAAGGACTGCAACTGTTGAGGTCTATTTTGTTAAAAGTTTGTCTCTATTTGTCTATCTTCCACGATTGGGCTTTTTATCAGGAGAAGATGCTTTTAACAGTTGAAAGCTGACATTTTTAAACATGTAGGCATCTGTATTTCCATACACTTTCTGTTTACACAGTGCAGGCTAGATATTGTTGTATGTGGGAGAAGTGGTAGGAAATTGCCTCATATCAATCACAAATAAACACGCTTTCCCTGTGACTAACAGTTCAGTGTTCACCATGGAGATGATCGCTTCAGGGAAGACTTTCCTGCTCCTGTGAAGGTTGCCTTTGTTCTTCACAGAAGCCATCTAAAATGCATGTTGTCCCACTTTCAAAGGATATGCCGAGTTGGCAATTTTAAAAGGGATGTTTTGTCATTGCCGCAACTGAGGCATGTATTGTACCGCAGGTGACTTGATGTCTTAATTTCTTTCCGTCTTATATTGTTACATTGCAAAACCTATCGCTTCATTGGGAATTGGTTGAAACTGAAATCAGAAGCTTGCATACCCGTGGTTGTCCTAAATGAATTAACTTTGTTTTCTTAATTTTTTATGGAAATTAGTTGTTCTTAGTTATAATGGAAACCTTAATATCTACCACAGAGCATTCCTATAAGACCTTACACTTTGCTATAATTAACAGCACAGTCAGTACTATCAAGGGACAGTCAGTACCTCTGGAAATGCCTGATAAATGAAAAAGACATGGAACAGGATTCGACTAGACCTAACTGCAGTCAGTTATGGTTGGTCTTCACTGTAAACATCCCTCTGCTGCTGTTCATTTGTCAGTGGCACCCACTGATCAGTCTTGGGTCGATACTATGTGACTCTTTTGTTCACAAAATTGTGTGGCAGACTGCAGGTTTTCTGTATCACTCAAATTATTACATAATGGGCGCTTGCCTTTTTTTGGTGCCAAGACCTACTGTGCACACGCATGGAGCAGTGCTATTACATAAGCGTATAAATGATTTTCTTTGGTTCCAGGAAATTGGTTCTTTTACTTAAAGGCAGTAAAACAGCTTTTCATTTAGCTTCTCCTTACTTTAGCAAAGAGACAAAGTAAACAAGGATGAGGCAAAAACAGAACCAAATGTCACTGGTTCTGTTTGAGTGAGTTTATAATAACATGATGAATGACATTTTGTTATGATTCTGCATTTGCAAAATCATACCAAGCAACTTGAGCCACTGTCTTGTAAAAAATGCTTTTTTTTTATTATCAATCTGAAACATGAATATTTTATTGCTTGTGGCAGCAGGGTGACATAGTGAGTAGAGACTGTTCTTCAACTGCGAGTTAAAACCCACATGTCCATGTATACTCTGTAGTGTCCTTGGGCAAGACTTAATCCCAGCTCTAGAGGTGCTGCTCTGTAGCTGACTCTGTGCACAGACCTCCGTGTGAAGGGTGGCAAGGGAAAAGAGAATTTCTCTACTGGGATCAATAAAGTATCATATTACTGCTGTTAATATACCTGAAATAATGAGACCCAATAAGCTATATGATCTCTATAGAGACCCTCTGTGAGATAAGAAAATTAACACGAAAAGATGTTAGTGTTCACCTTGAGGAGTTCTTCACTAAGTGTAAACTAAGTAAAAAAAAAACAAAAAAACAAGCAGCCACGCTGAACTGCATTCATAGTAGGGGAGGCACAGTATGCTAAAATTGTGCTTCCGTCAGTAAAGTTCATTTTCTACTAAGCCATCCAATTTCTGCCTAGAGCAGTTTCCTGTGATCTGCTTGCTGATAATCTGCTCATGGTTTGAAGCAAAATTGAAATTCTAATTTTGTGTAAATTTGTTTGTTTAAAAGTAATTTTCCTGAACTGTTGATTGATTCAGAGGGCATGCTGACATGCATTTTCTTCTCCTCAACCAAGGACGATGTGCCAGCTTGCATTTTTTCAGTTTACTGTGCACTGGTTTGTTTTTTTATTTGCTTTGACACTTTGCTACTGTAACACTTCCTAATACTTCTCAGGTTCCTTCATATCTTTATTGCTCTATGATCTTTAGCTCCTTTTCTCACAGAAAAATAAATAAAATGAATTACTTACTTTCTGTCCATTATTTTAATCTCATATTTCCTTAACTGTAACACCTCTTTGTCATGCACTTCATTCACTGTGGCGTGCACTCACTATTGGATGCTGCTTGCAGTGTTGCAAAAATAGGAATTTGAGCTTATTCCGCTTCCACTCCTTGTAAGTTTTTTCTGGAAATGTCTAAAATGTGAGATATACCCTTTGCAGTTTAATTGATGACTAACAGCCTGTGCCTTAAGGAAAAGCTAAGGAGATAGGTCGTAAGCCAGTGCAAAGGCCATGAATCTATTTTCTCTGCCTTTCTCTCCTCTGCTTTCCTCCCTGCTCCGCTCCACGCTCACTCTTACTCGCTCAAGCATTGTTACCCCGGAGAGATCCTGATGGTATATTATTTGGCCGCTTCCTACATTAGCATCAGAGCGCGTTCTGGGCTGCATCTCTCAGCTCAGCGGGGTAATGCTTACCAGGGGCACAGCCGACTTCTGGTTGCGATTATTGTGGAAACTCAGTGCCAGTGGCTGTCTTTCAGGACACTACAGTTCTGGACAGAAATGTGTTGCTGTGCTACACAGTGAGGTGCAGAGTGTGCAACATCCGTGTTGAGAGAGCGAATGATGAAAGGAAGTGAGAAAGCAGAAAGCTTGATAGACTCTTCCAAGAACCTTTCTTTTCTCCTGCACGCTCATGTTCCAAATGTTGTGTGGTAATAGCACACACACACACACACACACACACACACACAGCTTGTCAGAATTTAGGCAGAACTGACCTAGAAGTTGTTTTTGTTTGCCTTACTCAGCTTAGAATTACCTGATCACACAGTTAAACAGTGTTACATTGTGTATGAACCAAATTCAGAGTTTGTATTTTTTTTTTAATCTTGTCTGATATATTCATGAGCTACATGCAAGTTATCAAAAGTGTACTGCTGTGTCTTTGTCAGAGCAGGTTTGGATATGGCTCGGTCGTGTTGATATTGCACTGTTACTTTGAGATGACATTCCAGTGATGTTTGATTCAATTGCATTTTCCATCATTCATCCTCAAACAATGTCCGAAGGGCATATTAAAGAGAGCAGGCCTGTTTAAACCATGAAGTATTTGACATTTCCTCAGAGATTTACAGGATATGACCGAGATATGAGTCAGGCAGTTATGTGTGTTTGTGTGTTTTGGCCAACAATGCTTATAATGTATATATCTTAATGTGTATGTCAGTGAAGACCATACCCTTTTCTAGAGGTGTCACAAGAATCGATACTAAGGTGTGCCAACACTTTGAAAATGGTACCGATGCTAGTGTTTTTTTGTATCAGTGCTATTGATGTACTTGATACCTCACTCTGTAACTGTGGACTCTGAACTCTATAACTGGGATTTCTGTTTTTGACATGATATCGAATCAGGCATCGGTAATCATGGAACTGGCTGATATTGACAACAACTATCAAAATTCTGGTACCTTGACTTCACTTTCCAGGATGTAGACAGCCATTGTGCAGGTTGTGAGAGGTCAGTTGAAGTTGCAAATTATTGGTTACTGCAGTCTACTTCTGGTGTCTGATTTTTGCAGAATGCACCTCATACACAATAATTATCATGCCAGGCAATGCCATGTGGCCTCTGCCTGACAGCATGAGTTTGTGGAACGGGTCATAGGGAAACACTGAATTGGTAGCCTACCAATGGTCAGTTACTGAGCCATTGTTAACCAGACCTGTTTACAGCCAAGGACAAGTGTATTGGATCAGCAGCAGCAGCAGGAACAATGTGAATACTCAGGCTTACTCCCGGGTGGAGCTGGCGCTGGCAGTCAACCAAATCCCAGCCTGGGTGTTAATGCGTTGTCTCCCCCCCCCATAGGAACAGGGCCCTGGATACTGCGCACACATGCTCATTTCTATGGAGATGAGCTGCATCTCTGATCAGGAAAACATGCAAAGTCATATTGCTCACTGCAGCAGGATGACAGCCAGTAACTGTAGTAAGGTGTTGACATCACAGTGCAGACACGGCATAAGCAAAGACTGTACCTGATAACTAGATAGTGAAGACACCGTCTGAACTGGAAATCTCTATCCAGTCTCGATCTATCTTAAGCTTCTGGATGAATACAAAAGGGTCATTAGAGATGCAGGCAAGCCAGTTTAGTTGATATGTGCTATAATTTTACAGCATTATTTGGCTTGTATTGGACGTGGTGTAGCTAGAAAACAGAATTTGTAGTTTGATGCTCAACAAATAAATCCAGAGGCAGCCAGCAGTGTAATTGGATGTCAGGGTGTGAGGGATTTTATGTTTGAATTGTCTCTGTGTCAAGGAATACTTATTTGCATGTCCTACATCCTAACAGATGCATTTAGATGGAATATGATTCATAGGTCTATCTCTTTTTAAAAGCTTTGAAAAGGCATCTGCCCTTTGTTCTCTTCCGTCTCACCTTGGCACCTGGTACCAAGCCAGCCTCATCTTTTGCAGCTCGTCTTTGTCTTTAAAGTAGAAAAATGGTGATTTATTCCAATCACGCAGTGAGGGCAAACATCGAGAAGAAATTTCTTCAGCTTTCTAGCCCTTTTGTAACCAGGCTGTGATTGAAATATTTGAGGCCAGATATGCTAATGATATGCACAAAAAATGTGCACACACATCGTTCCACACAAAGTTGGAGATTTAGAAGAAAAATACCTTGTTTGAGGGGAATTAGAGCGTAGGAGATCAGGATGACAAGTGGTAAAAATAATGGATTCAATAAGTATAGGCCTGTTGTTTTGCTGCACTGAAGGACTATTTATAACTGAATTAATTTCAAGGGGCCTATAATGATCAGTTTGATACATTTTCACCTCAAGTTTCATCATGATAAGATTAAAGAGCTTCATAAAGCTTCAACATGTCCTAGGTCTAGGCCTACATCCTAAGGGAAAATGGAATATAATTTTATCCTGTAACCAGCTTGTTGCCTTATAAACTCTTGCTGTTGCATAAATTGAAGCAGCATGGTTTATCAGTAAGTGAAGTCATGGATGGATCCATTTTGTATTTTATATCCTGTATACTGAGTGTACTATAGTGTAAACTATCTGTATGGTGTCTTGAGCGCTAGCAAATACCCAAATACATTTCATCTGTCACACAACCTTAGTGTCCCAGTGGTGAAGTGCTCTTTTTTAAGCTGTCTCTCCAGCTTGACTTGTGATAGAGCACATACAACAGTGAATAACCTACTTTACTGGTATGATACACAGCATCAGAGGTCCACATCACAGAAGGTGACAGATATATAATTCTCTGTTGCACAAGAGCAGCTATGCAGTTAATGATGTGTGCTATGAATACAGATATCTGTGTTACACCAGTGCTGATGTTGTTGATGGGCTCGTTCTGATGTGAATCCCTCTGTTTTTCATTTACACTTCATTCTCTTTGGTGTAAAGCCATAGCCTCCAGTACACTGCTACTGGATGGCTAAGGCCAGGATGCTGTGTTTATCCTGTTCTCCTGCTTTCTTCTCCTCTGTGTGGGCTTTGCTTTTGATAAAGGTTAGTGTAATCCATCTCCTAGATGTTTGTATTTATTGCTCCATACAGATGGGATGTTTCCATTTCCTGCTGATATTGAAGCATGAAGGACTCTGTGAGAGCTGGATCACAGACTGACTTAATGTAGCTGAAGTAAAAGGGAAATAATGGAGGGCTTACTGAGAGTTAGGGGTTTGGATTACAATTAATACTGAGGGATCAGCGTAATGAATGAAGACACCATCCATTTTTATGGCTCATTATCCTCCCTGCCACATTTTAACAGAATCCTTTAGAATTAGACACTTTGCCATATTTTTGCCGTGTCTGCTTGTGTTTCCATCTGATTCGACTAACTTTTTATTTTATTTATTTATTTTTAAAATTTTGATGGACTGTCACCAGATTGCTGTTCAGTGTTTCGGCATGCATCTAATGAAACATAGTTGATGCATAACGTCTGATTCAACTGCCATTTAATTTCAGCTTGCCTCAAGCACAAAAGTGTTCCTCATACATATATTCATGAGAGACTAATGGACAACTACATATGCTCTATTTCCGTCGTTTAATTAAAGAATTAGGGATAGCAGTTTAGCATCTCCAATATAGGCAATCCATTAAGATTGCCTTTATTTGTCAGGTGCAGGCAGAGCTAGCTTAATATCTGTCCTCTAACTTGTGGGGCTGAATCTGCAAGAATGGACCTATTAATGATCACTCTGTAAATGGCTTTTGTTTTTTATCATTTGGGTTCCAAAATTGATTCAAATGGAAAGCTTATTAAGGCGGAAGTAAAATGGCTGGCACAATGTAGCTATGTAGCTATGACACTTAGAGATGGCAGGGGATAATTATTCAATGAAACCCATTGTAATCCTGCATGTTTTTGTATCTTGTTACACCACAAGACCACATCATGCAAGAAATTATTATGAATTGGCAAATTTGCAGTTTCAGTAAAACACAATATGAAGCAAATACTACAAGAGTCATCTGACATTAGAATTACCATGAGAGAGCTATTGGCATTTTGTACAGCATGTTTAGTCTGATAACATTCACTTTTACAGACAGCACTGTACCTTATGTACTATGTAGCATTTCCTTTTTTTCTTTTTTCTTTTTTTTATTTATTGAATCTCAATTTCAAGGCAAGGCTAGATGCTGAATATGTGTCTCAGGCTAATGGTATTAGTTGTGAGAGTTGGTCTGTGATGAAAGGAACATCTGGTTGGAGAGCTTCACTGTAGCACCAGAGTCTCAAGCAGAGTGGGATTACTGATGTGGCATTTGGTTGAAGATGATTCAGCATGGTATTAGATGGCCTACATGGAACATGGCTCGGGACAGCGTGACAAATCCTCACTCTTCTTGTGAAGCGAGTAGTGTGGTAGGAGCAGTGAAGTGGAGGTCTGTGGAGACTGGTGAATCCCAGTATCTTCCTTCTGAATGATAATGCATGCTTTGAGTAATGTTTGAGTACTTTATCTCATATTTCCTGGCCTTTTTTGGCAGAAAATTGCCACTCCGGACAGGACATATTTTTCCCTGTTTCTATAGATTTCACTGGATGCATGTTATTTCTCAGTAGGATGGCCATATCTTATTTTCAAAACTGCAGGCTATTTTTTGAATTTATCTCTCCACAGCATCTCTATCTCAGCCATGTCCATCACTCCTATCCATTCCCTCCAGCATCCCTTTCCCTTCAAAAGAGAAAATTGATACATACAGTACATATAAAAAAGATATAAGGCAAAACAAATTGATTAAAGAGCAAGAGCAAGCAAGCAGCCAAAGAGCAATTTAATAGAAGGTGCTGATCATTACAGAATTGATGTACATTACGGTATTAATATAAGCCAGGCCAAAAGAAAGATCTTAACCAGCTGGATGGTGGGGCTTTTTCTTTTTTTTATTCCTTTATTAAACCTTTTGGTCTGCAAGGCCTTCGTCACATTAATAACGTTCCTCATATGCAAGTGTAAGAGACAGTGTGTGGATGGTTTCTTCTTTTTTTTGGAATAATACTTTCTTTGATGCACCTGTTGCCCACATCGTAGGTATGCAGAGGCTTAACCTTTTCAGTCACATTTTTTTATTCCTCCCCATGAAATAATTGTAACATATGAATAGTTTTACTGGCAAAGTTAAATAGAAACATCCATTTTTCTAGTTGATGTTAATAAGTTTACTTTTCTAGAAAGAGACTAATAGATAGAGTATATAAGCCTGGACATTGTGGTTGTTTGAAATTGTCTGCGTCATGGGGCATGAGTCCGTACCATGTACTGATAAGGCTAGTTCTTGTTGCAGTGGCCTGGGTTTGATTCTGGCTCGGGCCCTTTGCTGCATGTTATCCCCTCTCTCTCAGCCATGTCTTTCCTGCCTGCCTCTGCTGTCCAATAAAGCAAAAAAAGAAGAAATTGCATCAACACATCAAAAACATCTTTGCAAAACATTCTCTTATGCCTCAGCAATCCAGCAGTTGAGGACCATTCGCAGTCAGTATAGTATATTATACATTGATGTAATTAACATATAGCTTGTATAGTACAGGCTTTCATGCATTATACGAAGGAAATAAATAATTTAGTATGGACCTATGAATTCCTGCAATTTTATTCAAATCGATAGATCCTAGAAAATAATTCTCTGTGACTGTGCAATATTTTAAGGGCACCAGGCCAGAGCCAGGTTCCTAAAAGTCCTTACTCAATAGAGTGGCTCTGCATCACAGGTATTGGTTGTTAATGGTGCATCATATTTTCTCTGTAATTCCTCAGAGGTTGAAAGTATACAAATGAAGCTACTGACAAGCTGTTTGCCCAAAGTTAAAATATGAGGTCATGAGTTACTGAAGGGAAACAGGATGTTCTGCTGATCTCATTAGTATCAGAGAGACGGGCATAATGAGCCCTTGGATTTCAGAAAACAGGCTGGGGTGACGCATGTCTCCCAAACCCCATCCACCACTTCACCAGCTCTGCAGTAACCTGTGGCAAGAGCACACTGTGACCAGACCCTCTGTTAGCCTCTGCCACAAAGGCCTCAGAGGTCTGACATTACTTTGAGCATAAGCTTTTGCCCATATATGGAATTCTGGATCAAATGTGTTTTCTCTATGGGGAAAACACATTGGGATTTCACATAATCATAGCTGTCACACTCTGTGATTTAATTTGGCGTTTAAAATTTGGATGTTTTTTTTTTGTCTGCACACTGCACACTCTTAAATTGCACTAGATCGACTGAAATCTGATGCTGCTTTTCAACAGAAATAATTATTTTGCTAACAAAAATATGCATTTAACATGCTGCACAACAGCCGGCTGTTCTGTGATCACCTTTGCCAGATAAATGTATTACTAGAATCATTCGAGCTTGCTACTGAGACACATACATAATAATATTTTTAAATTTTTAATACTTTTTAAGTTTTTTATACTGATCATTAATACTAATACTAATACTAATACTAATACTAATACTACTAATAATAATAATGATAATAACAACAATAATAATAATGATAATAGATGGAAAATAAGATAAAAAAAAGTGCAAATCTTTTTCATACAATTAAGCTAAATGTCTGAATGGCATCGATTATTTTGAAGGAATTAGGAAAACCCAATTCACTCGTTCCTTAGATGATACTTTTTTTTTTTTTCAACAAATGACAACATGACTTCTGTGGCCTGTTACAGTTGGCACACTGTAGTGGTTCCCAACTCCGACACTCGGAGTGCTAGTTTACTCCATTAACCTGGTGTCTCTGGTCTAAATCAGTCAATAGTAAACAGCTGCAATGAAACCTGCTATGGAACAATAGTACTCCTATGGAACTACTGAGCACTGCTGAGAGCATGAGACTGCTGTGGAACCCATGGCATCGTGTGACGGATCAGTGAGAACAGCCCCTTGTTTCTATTGCAGCATTGTGTGGATCATTAGGACATTCAGCATGGCTGCTCCGCATGGATGCCTGACTCGGCTGAAAGGTTCCTTGACAGTTGGTTTTATAGTTTTGGGCTAGGTCTGAGCTCTGGGAGATTGTAGGTGAACGCTGCCTCCTTGGCTTATGTTTTTTGCTCTACTCCTTGGAGGGTTATTTCTACAGTGGCACGTTGCCAGCCACGTCTGATTCAGGACTCAGTTGACCTTGGAGGAACTGCTGTTTCACCAGACGAGCGTAGGGAAATGGGGAAGGGGGATGGTGATAAGCTGAGGTGAAGTTCAGGACAGCTTCATTTCCACCCCAGGGCACAAGAGGACAGCCAAGCTAAATCCATGTGGCAGTCACTTTTTAACAACCGTGTGTACACAATGTAACGTATTGATGATAATTCGATTGTTCCAGGTTGACTTTTACTACCAACAATAGGAAGTGTCCCTGACGGAGCCGCAGTCCAACAGTAGTCATTGTTAACATTTTCCAATCAACCATGCAACTCCTTCTCCATTAATCGTAGCAGATCTTTTTCCATTAGTCCGAGCAAGCAGATGCCCTGTGTCGGACTCTAAACATCTTCGCTGTTTAAACAGGCTATCTGGTGTTTAGACTGCTGTTCTTCCTGTATAAATTTGAGCCCTATCACAGGGGATCCGTTTCAAATAGTTTAAATGACTCCAGCGGTCTTGACACACTTGTATTGAAGAGGAAACACATTTATGTTTTTCATGATCTTCCTAAGTATATACTGACTGACGGCCCAGGAATCAGAGCTGGTCGGCTCTGTCTGCCTTGTTTCTGTCTGTTCTGGGAGCAGTCTGGGACAGTTTTATCTGCCTGAGTCTATTAAGGGTTTTGAACAAATTAGTGAGCAACTGCTGGCTCAGAATTGTCCTTGAGGCTTAAGAGTGTGTTTTGACTGCCAAGTCCAACTAGATTATATTTTGAATCTATGACAGTCAAAAACTTCAAATCCTCTGGTGTCCAATCTTTTGTTCCTGTCTTAGAACCATCTGTAGAGCTGCTGGAAAAACTGTAAAAGATTGTGAAAAGATTGTGAAAGATTGTGCCGTACTTTGTCCACTTATGGGTGCTTCAGATGCCAGAGGGAATATCTACTTTAACAGGTGGAACTGGCTGGGTTACAGAGACAATGAAGTGCCTTTTCAAACAGGTTGACCTGGAACTGAGAGATCTGTGTGTGGCATTCAGAATAAAATTTAGATGATTTTCTGTTATCATGACCATTACAGTCTACACCTCCTTGAGCTGTAGATTGTTTCTATAATGTGAGACCACTTCGCTCTAGAAATGTCAATATATAAATTTGCTACATCTGCATCTGATTTGTTAAATCAAGTCTGCCACATTTTTTTTCTTGTGAGAAATCTAAACCAAAACAACAAACATTTTACAGAATTGCTCCAGTGTAGTGTAATTAAGCTGTGATTTGATGACTGTAAGTCTGGCTGTGTCTTGTTGCAGAAATCGCTCTGATTCAATAACATAGTCCATACCCAGCATAACTATAATACCAGGGCAAGTGTGCGTTCATGTAAAGTGCCCCGAGTGAATAATATAGCCAGCACTTTTTTTTTTTTTTTTACACTGGTGCCATGTTGTAGAAGTCAGGTTAAGTCTTTTTTTGTGGAACAGGGTAACAGATCTGTCAGTCAGTGTTTTTTGATGTGGGAGTTATTTTTTATTTCTTTAATTGTGGTGATGTGTTTTTAGATTTTAGGTTTGTATTGTTTAGTTTTTATGTTTTATATGTTTTCACTTAAACTTTATGTTATCCCTTGGATTTTTGTGTCTGATAATCCATAAATAATCAATCAATCAATCAATCAATCAATCAATCAGTCAGTAATTATCTTTTCCTTACAACTGGCACTAATAAGGAGTAGAAGAATGCCAAAGCATAGTAATTTCAGTATTTGACATAGATACATACATAGACATACACAGAAATAAGTCTACATAAAATATTGTGTGTGCTTGTTACAGTGTTATAGTGACTATCTTCTTTTGCTTATGTTTTGTCTAAATGTGTAATGTGCAAGTTTTAAAAAGTGTCTGAACATCCTCTCAGTGAGTATGTTCACCTCTTAACAACAGTGTAGCTGTGAACGGAGGGAGCCGAGTCTGAAGTGAACACCTCCCAAGCATCAAATGGAAAAAAAATTCTTTGGCTTGTAAACCAGTAAGAGTGACTGCCACCAAGAAAATGACATTTGAGTACCTGTTATACCGGCTCTATGCAGAAGAGCAGCAAAACATCTGAAAACGTCTCTGTTTGTTTCTCTGTTTCCTGTATGGTTCACTAGCCTAATGTTAGGTGAGGATTAATATCAAAATGTTAAACATTCTAACTTCAGCTCTCTCTCTCTCTCTCTCTGTGTGTGTGTGTGTGTGTGTGTGTGTGTGTGTGTGTGTTTTTGTGTTGGTA
>OMLF01002057.1:9999-30691 GCA_900302615.1 Holocentrus rufus | reverse complement strand
GCTTTGAGGTGACTTTTCTAACGAATTAATCAAGGTATACCTCACCAAGTACACACACACACACACACACACACATATATATATATATATATATATATATATATATAAATCCTCATGAAAAGTCTTCATACTTTCAATCGTAGCAAATTTGAGAAAGCCATTTTCAACCATGTCACTTTAATAACCCTCTAAAGCACTGCTCTGATCATTTTCCATTGGCGAAAACTTTCCATGGTATTAACAATTGGACAAATCCTCTTTACAACACACATAATAATAGCCTAAGCCAGTAACACTGACAGATTACATAGCCCGTCTCACATTCTCCATGGAGAATAAGGTGAATGAAGTAAGGAGAGAAACATATTATCAAGTGCGGGTGCCTGAGCTGTCAGAAGTGAAAAGCTAATCCTCTGACCTGGACCTTAATAAACGGAGAGCTGGTTTTCAGCCCGTTTCCACAACTCCACTGGTAGAGAGAGCATGGAAACCTGCCATGGCTCCAGCTGGACTGGAACTGCAAACTAACACATGCTTACCTTAGTTTTAACTCAGGTTAGAAGCTGTGAGCCAATACAGTGGCTTATGTGGTTAAGGGCTGGTACAATATTCAGGATCTAATCGTAATGTCATTATCCATAACTGTGCTCAAGAGTTATACATTTGACTTATTCACTAATACCTTTTTTACACTAAGTAAGCGGGTTTTACACATTTATTTTTTACCCTGGACTACACCCAAAAAAATGTCAGGCACTGTTGACATTAGCAGAGGTCCCTGTGTCACAATCTTCCAACCCGACTGAATCGCAGTGTTTTCTCCGACATTCCACTCTGGCGGTCTCTCATTACAACTACAATATGAACATAAGTCAAAATCCAAACCAAAAGACGGTGATTAATTGGTAATTTACAATATTAAATTGGTTAAAGGTACTGAGGTTAGGATCGCCTACTTAAAATGTAGAGCATCTCCTGCATAATTGTGCTTAATGCGGAGTGTCCTGCTTACTCAAAAGTGGATAGTTACCCGGGACTGTTGGGATTAAAATGCTGGGTTAACTTGTTTACACTGAGCTCAAGTCCCATATGGTATAGTGGGATTTAAAGGCCGTGTAAAAGGGACATAAGTACACCTTACTTACTCTGTGCTCCACTGCACTGCTTTGTTAACTAAAGCTGCATAGCCTGCATAGGCACAAGGATATATTTACTTATGAATGCATTAAAGCACAGACAAACAAAAATGATCTGTGGTTGTGTGGGCATGCATGTCACAAAATATGCACGTTTCATCCGATAAATGTATGCATTCCTAGTGCAACTTGAGTCTCAGCCATCATTAGAGCTGATGTCACTGAGCTGCTTGATTAACTCCGACTTTCATTTCACCTCCTAACTTCCATCGCCACATTACTTTTCCTTCAACCGCTCTGTCATATTGAAAACACATCGCTGAATGAATGTTCGCCGCTTCACAAAACTGATTTATTTGTTCATTAGGACAGATGAAATGGAGTTACTATTTGGGAATGTAACAAACTGACCACAGATCAGAGCTTAAAACACTGTGGTCATTAAGGTCTGGATCAGTCAGTAATCTCTCTGATGAAAGAGGGAGAGGATGATAGCGTAGTGATCCCCCTCGTTTAGAAAAACCTGACCACACTTTCATCACATCCCTCTCCCTTTCTTTCTGGTATCCTTTAATGTTCCCCAGATACCACCAAGGCCACCGTTCAAGCACAGATTAAAAGATAACCGCATATTTTGGAATCTTTTGATACTTGCTTCATTTGTGTTGCATCTGTTTGTGGGGCTCAGTATGAGTTTTCCCTTGGCTGGAGTAAAGCAGAATATAAATATGACTGAATGTTAAGAATATTAAATTTTATGGTGAGCATAAACAAAATGAGCCTGCTTTTCCCCCCATTACTCACTAATTTGGTGTTTTCATTTTTCTGGAATTTCACGATGAGAGCTAACCGACTTTCACATGTCCTACTGTTTTTTTTCCTCAGTGAATTCATCATATTGTTATGAGCCAGAAAACCAGAAACATTATCAAAAGAATCTCCTGTCCCTCCTCTGCAATTAGGACACGTCAACACTAAGCTAGGTGCATTTAAAAACAGATTTTTGGTGTTCCAGCCACACTGCATCGCACAGGCCATTTCCCAAAAGCCCAAAATGCCCCATAATGCAGTTCTCTTTTGAGCTTGTGCAAGCCTCTGTAACTCTACACAACTCACACCTACGCTTTGAAAATGAATCATGTGATGATCTACGCCTCTCAATCTTATGTCAGCGTTTTCAAAAAGTTTAATTGTCCTTGTCCACACAATAAGACCAGGCCAATGTTTTCAAATTTACACACTTCGGAGAGCATTTTTTTGCGGGTGGAAAACACTGGCTTGGGCCAAAACAATACAAACACACACACAAAAATAAAGTTTTCGTGTCAAATTGTTTCCTGTCGACACAAGCATTCTCACAAAGCTTTTGAAAAATTCACACACCATCCACACCAAAACCCTGGAAACGCTTCAATTTATTTGCATGCGCAGCACAACATAGAACAACCATGACTTCACCCACCATGTTGACTGTTTTGGTTCCAGCCAGGATCACATGACAATCCCTAATTATACGTCATACATCACAAAACCCTCTGTTCTCCCCGTTTTTGCTGGCGACACTACAAGGTGAAACCGGCGTTTTCAAATGTATCCAATTTATCCGAGCGTTTGTGAAAAGCTCCATTTTTGATCGACGAAAATGCCATTTTAGTGTGGACAGGAGGGCAAACTGGAGAAATAAATATATGTTATTATCAGATTTCCCTGGATTAGGGTGCACTCGGCCTTTGTGTGGCCTTGGCAGTGCACTCCAGTAGCCCTTTTGCACTCTGGCATTAGATGGGAGAGCAATTGGGGTAAGTTCAGTTTGAATTTCCCTTCAGAGGGATGTGCAAAGGGGAATGCGGTCCACTAGCGTAGTGCCACAGCACAGCTTTTGCCCAGATTGCAAGGATAAGCCTCAGGGATTCTGCCTGTGAGAGGGAGCACTTTCCAATGTTTGGTGATGGAGAAAGTCTGTGAATCAGTGGTGACGGGGTTCCCCTGTCCCCGTCTCCCCAGTGCCTGTTCTTCTCTGCTCAGATGACCATATAACTCATCTAATTACCTATACAGAGATAATTGGACTTCCTTCATCTACAATGACCCTTATGTTTTGTGTATGTGCGTGGACTAGCACACATGAACGTGAATCTGCATGTGTGTGCAAATGAAGTTTTCACCCTGACAATCACACCTTTAATTAAATTAAAGCAAAGGTGTTAAAGCTGTTGATTGTCAACGCGGAGGGGTGAAGAGCGCATAATGCAATGCATATCAATGCAGCCATGAGTGACTGCAGTCCCCCAGCTGTCAGCCAAATGAATGTGAATATTCAGCTCTTTCCCCTCCACTTAACTCTCATTTCACTCTGATGACATTTTATTAGCTTTTCCCTCGGCGATGCTGGGGGCTAAGTGATCCGCAGAAAAACAGCTTCTCTTTTCTGTTTATTCCCTCCAAATAAGAGGGGAAAAAAAACGACAACAACAAAAAAAAACTCTTTTTCCTTTGTTTGGAGGCTGGCTGGGAGGAGAGAGGCAGGCACCACCTTGAGGTTTCTCTTTTCATTTCATAAGTTATTGTGACCAATGGAGGGAAAACTCTGGTTTTCTCTCTATATCTAATTATTAAATTCCATGTGGATGCTCTGTGATTGAAATGGAGTAAGTGTCTCAAGCAAAGAATATCCAACATTCAAGAGCATGGGGTTTATTTTTACTGTATGTACTTAAGTCTTAAAAGATGACATCCTTGAGTTGTGGAGATTCACAGCTGGGCTCTTAACCAATCATCTCCGCTCGTCGCTCGCTCCCATCCCTCCCTCCACCTCTCCGTCTCTCCTCCGCTTCAGCTCACTATTGTCAACACATGTTCTTCGTGTCAGGGCTGATCGGCGTGCCGTCCTGACGCTCCACTCCCCTCTTCAATCACCCTGTCCTTTCCTCTGCCCTACGTATCGATTCAAATAAAAAACAAGTTGCCAATCCAAATAAACACCATGTCAAGGAGTCATCCAAGCTGACACAAATATCTGCCCAGCATGACACCATAGGGCAGCTAGCCACAGGGGTACTGGCGCTCCCGACCTCACAGGGGGTCGACGCAGGCCGGTGAGGTGTGCATGTGTGTAGGTGGGTGTATGAGAGGGTCGGTGGGTGTGTGGGAGGGTAGGTATGTGCATGCATGCATACATGTACATGTGCATGTGTGCACATTTAAATGACTAATCATGTGTGGGCCTGTGATTCTATTCAAGACATTTATCTAATCAATAACTGGGAATACTGTTATCATATCAGCCACTGCACTGTACCATACTTTAATTCTGAAAAGAATCTAATATAGATTTGCTCATGTGTGCGCTGTAAAAAATACTAATTTTAGCAAGTAATTTAGTCACATATAGTCATATAGTCTTAAAATCTTGTTTTCTTGGACAAATCTGCCAGTGGGATGAGGTAATCACACTCTTTTCTGAATGAGTGTCAACTTCAGAAAGTGTTATTTTATTGAAACTAGTGGATCCACCTAATTCTGCCTTGTTTCAACATGTTTATACTTGTTTCCAGGAAAATGGCTGAAACAAGTGAAACTGCACTGGAAAGAAGTGGGCTTATCTCGTCCCACTGTCACTGAACTGAAGAAAAATACGATTTTAAGAATGAATATGAGACTAACTGACCTGTCAATATCAAGATTTTTGCAGTGTGAACAGTCACTGATCAACATCTAATAGAAGAGAATTTCTTGGTTGTCATAAATGACTGTCTTGTTCTTTAAAGGTGCATGATACAAATTTGCAGTGGGGAATTTAAGTGAGAGCCTTTAAACTCAACTATGAAAAAACATGGAATAAGCACATAATTTATCAGACTTAATCATCACTTTACATGTCTGTACGTTTTTTTGTCAGTTGAGTCAAGGCTCCTAACTTAAATTGACCCTCTGCAATTTTGCACAGTGCACCTTTGAAGATATTAAGTTTTAGTCCATCTTAGGTTAGCTTAATCTGACAAATAAAATCCAGGTGATTATGTCTAAAGACTCACATTTTCCTTTTCATGTCGCACTTATCCTGTAGATCCACAAAAATGACCCAGGTATCTAGTACTGTTTGAATTCTTCACTGAAGCTAAGGTGTATGGCTAGACACATGCTTTCAAAGCTAACAAGCCATTTAAGGGAAAGTTAAGGGCAAACATAGAAATGTCTACCCTGCTGTGGCAAGTGTCTACTGAAGAAAAGTAAAACCAACTAAAACTGAAATGTCACAGCATCCCTTTAAGTGAAACCAGTCTTAAGGGCCACGATTCGAACACGATTCTGGTAGCAGAGTGATGATGTGGGGTTAGGACACAAGGACGTCCCTTTAAGGACCTCAGGGACCCTGTGACCTCTTGGAGTGTCCTGATGTGGTCCTCCGGGGCCCAGGGAGCAGTGGGGCCACCATAATCGGTTAGACCCCACTGAGTGTGAGCGTAGCCGCAGCACAGCAGGGTCAGTGGGAAGGACAGGGGGAGCTGGTGGTCCACAGGGCAAAGGGGAATGGTAGGGGGGTGAGAGTGAGGGCAGCGCTGGTGTTTTTAAGGTCATGCTAATTGCCACGGTTGTACGGCATGCCTTCAGTTAGCCCTGGCTCCGCTGAGGAGGAGGAGGAGGGGAAGGAAGGGATGGAGGAGGTGGCAGTGCAGGTGTGGACCTTTAATTAAATACCACTGCAAAGGTTAATGCATAGAGTCAGGAACTGCAGCCACTGTTAAGTGAGAGACATTTAAACACGAATGAGAATATGCCCCACTGTGTGTGTATGCGAGCGCGTGCACACGTGCGTGGAGAAAATGAGAGAGAGAGAGAGAGAAAGAACGAGCGAGGGAGAGAGCAAAAGAGACGGAAAAGAGAATAGAGATAGGGGAATATTCAAAGACAGTAAAATTCAATCCATATTCTTTCAAGAGGTGCAAGAGGTTGAGTGGTTGATATTGGAATATAATGAAACTTGACACCCCTTGCACAGAAATAGAACTAAACTCTATCGGTTGAAGGCTAGTTGCTGGAGCTAATATTCAGTGCAGGGAATTAAAATGACTGTGTAGCCTGCATGCGCTCAATGCAATGCGGCAACTAATTCCCTCCTTTGTTACGTGTGAACTCTGGCATCTGTATGATTTTCGCAAAATATATTAGAAGCTATATTAAGAGGTACTGTCACCCCGTGAATAACCTCAGACATTCTGTGTGAGTGTGTGAGCGTGTGCGTGTGTGTGTGTGTAAGACCCTTGATAATTAGTACCATCTGCCATATTAGAACACCTCTGGAGAGACAGGTTATCTTCACTTAAGCAAGACGGACAGTTTGACACACATTTCCCCACTGCTTTCAAAGACGAATATGACTGTAATCAACAAAAGGGCAAAATCTACTGCAGGAACAAACTTGCATGCGTGAACATAAACATGTACAGCTAATATATTGTGCGAATGCATCCTCCGCGTTTTCATTTCAGCTCATTTTAAAGCACGTGGGACTGCACGTGTGCACAACACAACACAAGCGGATGGAGAAGGTGACTGTTCCATCACATTACTGGAAAAGCTGTCCGACCCCTATTACAATTTTGGCTCGAAACAGCACCAGAAAGGAGGAAAAAACAAAATTCGCGCACGTACACACACATAACCGCGCAAAACATGTTCCTTGGAAAACTACAGGCTTGAGACAGGGCTTAGGGACCGTTTCAGGTTTGTAGCCAAGGAACAACACAGCCCAAATCCACCAATTCAATTCCTTCCTCCTCTGAGAGAGAATACTCTTTCATCTCACATCTCAAATTAGGGAACACACACATCTTATTGTCTTGGAACGGCAACTGCAAGCTTACATGAGGACGGCGTTTGCAAAAAGTCTACATTAAGCACATATCATGGTACTAAAAGGGTGTCAAATCTCTGCAGTACATGAATCACGGTGTGTGATGAACTGAGATGAGAAGCAAATGAAGCCATGGAGGGAGGCCAAGCAGTGGTTTCTGTTACTCTAAACCTTTCCAAACATGCCTGTTCTGCCATTAGGCCTTAACTCAAAGCACTAATTGGGTATTCATGTGGTGTTTTGTTTGTTTATCACTGTGTTAACACTGCAAGTCTTGGTTCAACACATCTCATTTTCATCCTCAACATGAAAGGCAGAGACAGTGAAATTTCCGCACTGTATTTTAGCCACAGAGCATAATCTCAGTTAACACAAGCCAGTCCCATTTCTCTTTTGCTCTGAATTACCACCCGCGGTGGTTTTGTTGCCCCCCCTCCATGTTTTGTTAAATAATTTATTCCGCCTCGAAAATTCACCTATAATCTATACCTTTATGCATGCAAAGGAGTGAGGAAGAGAGCAACACAGCGCTCAGGACTCTTCTGTAATGACTGCATACTCAGTGGTGGACTCCTCCTTGTGCGGTGTGGTAAGGCTGCAAATGAGTGCCATAAAGAGCATGATTTTTATGCAAACAAATAATAGTCCAGTCACATAAACAGAGCAAAAAATGGAGCACGTTGTCATGTGTCATTTGTAGTCATCGCCATTGTATTTCTCCATTATAACCCCAGTGGACAACCCCAACCACCCTGTCCATCTGCCCTCCTCCATCCCTTCCATCCCTCTCTCTCTCTCTCTCTCTCTCTCTCTCTCTCTCTGTGTCTTTGTCCATCTCTCTCTCTCACATCATAAGGGCATCCATGGTAGGTGCCCTTCCACCCCTTCAGATCCCTTCCCCAAAAGAGCTCGCTATCCTTACTCAGAGGTACATGCAATCCTGTCGCACTGGAAACTGATAACCGATGCCGAGGACCAGACAAAAAAAAACAAAAAGTCTATTTCTCTCCCCTTTAGTGCACATCCTTTTCCCTCAACGTCTATCAATCTATCGCTCCTCTTTCCCTTTCAATTCATTTTCTCCACAGCCATGTCTCCCGTCTGTTTCCAGGGTTTTGAGTTTGGGGTATGTCTAAGCCGCTGCCCGGCTGAGAGCTGAATCTGGCCTCTTTCAGACTCACAGCTTGCGCTCTCCTCTCCACTCCTCCACCCTGCCTCCTCCGCCTCCTCCTCCTCCTCCTTCTCCTACTCCTCCTCAGCTTCCATGTTGCGGCAGCCACGAGAGGCTTTTGGGAGCCGGGCCAATTCGAGCAGCCGCCGCCATTTTCCCAACCAACCAACATTATGTCCACCGCACAGATGGCTACAACTGTCTTTGAAATGATGTACATCCCAACCACAAACAATGACTGGCTTCCACGGCGAGTCTTTGCTCGTCGTTTCTAAAACGGTCAGTTCCACTCCTCGGTTCTAACTGAGTCGCATTCGTAGCTGCTGTAAAATACTCAATAAACACAAACCTGTGACCTCACAGCAGTTCATTTAAATAATGATGTACTAACTGAATATACGACTTAATTGATACTCATGTGTCACCTGGCAACCATTTGTTTAGCATCCATGCAAGAACATTATTACCAGGTGAAAAAATAGCATTCAATTACAAAAGAAAAAAGAAAAACTCTCAAACACCTGCATTCGTTTTATATCAATAGGCATATTGTTAAAAATATAACGGCAATAAGTATCTCATTTTTCCACTTTGCATCATAATAGAACAGTGGAAAGGGTCTTCTAGGTGTTCATAGTTGTTCTAAAATCAGCGTCACAGCTTCATAAGGCTTAATAAGATTATTAAGACTTTTTTTAGAAGCAAAATTTGATATAGGCCTGCATCTATAAGAAATGAACTGCAGAATCATATAGATGTGCGATATAATCTGCAGAGGAAGAAGACCATATGGTATGACATCACATCACAAAAGATGCTTACATGAGATAGAAAAAAAAAACTTGTCACCAATGAATGTGAGAGCAAAGTGTTTTATGACATCTAAAAAGTATCAGGGGAGCCTTTTAATGGTTACACACTCCCCTCCTCTCCACAACATCCCCTTCCTCCTAATTAACAGAGTTCTAGTACAGAGGAGGCCTCCCGCCATTTACTCTACACATGGATCAACTTACTTCTCAAGGCCACTCGCCTGCCACCCTTTTTCCATGCACATGCGCAAGGACACACTCATACAGACACACACACACACACACACATGCACATCTAACCAAACCAGAAAGTCTCTCTATATAAAGGACCTGGCCATCTAAGCTTCTCTGGCTGCTGACACTGTTTATACATGCAGATTGAAGAAGCAACATTCAGATGCTGTTCTGTGCTGGCACCCTGGGCAGAGTGGCATAATTAAATGAATTGACTAAAAGGGATGCAATGAATATCCCAACACAGCGTCAGGTCAGGCTTGCTCACAAATTAGAGCCAGGGGCCAAAGAAGCTAAACATCAATTCATTTGAAATGAAAAAAAATAAACAACAACAACAACAACGGAAGAATTCAGTGAATGAATGCAGCACTATATGGCCATGATATTCATTTTAGTATGACATGCACATATGTGTTCCATCTCCTGATTATAAAATAAGGCCAGAACTAATGACTGCTTTCGTGGTGTTACATAATCTGTTTGACAGCGTGAAAATTTGTTTTTGTTTTCAAAGTGATTTGCACAATTTTATCACAAGCGGCAATAATTTGACAATTGGAATAATTACGGGTAAATAATCTGACACAGGTTCACAACATTCTCCAGTCTCTCACCTCAAGTTGCACACGTGTGAATAAATTATACACAAACAGAAACACGCACCACAAACACGGTTTAAGAAAACAAACAACACCTGCAACATACACACATGCACGCACAATCTCTCTCTCTTTCTCTCTTTCTCTCTCTCTCTCTTTCACACACACATGCACTCACATGCACACACACAAACAAACAAATACACCTGAGGAGCATGTGGTGCTAAAACTGGAGGCTAATTAAGTGACAGACAACAGCACACGGGGGAGGCATTCTTGGGGATTACTATCACCAACTGCATCAGGGCGGCAGCCTATGGAAGCTTTATGTGCCACTTGTTTTCTGTTTTTCTTTTCATCGAGGTGCTAAAATGATCATTGCCTCCACTTTTCCTCCCTTTACTTTGGGGAGGGGTCTTAAACACAAAGTCACTCTCACAGCTCTAAATCAGTAATGTACCGAGGCATTAAACAAAAAGGAAAAACATGCCGCTTTTGTCATGGCGACTGCAACTTTGGATAAAACTTGATTTGTGTTTCATATCCCTGAGTAAACTTATTTGTGCGTTGGAGCTGTGACTGCAGCTTTTTTAATGTTTGGTCTGGCCCCATGTTGAATGACTAGAGGACTAGAGGTCATTTTCTAAGATAATAATTAGAGATAAAAGCAGATATTTGATGAGAATTGCAGAACAGCAGTTCTAAGTTTCAAACACGAGGTATTTCTTTTTAATTCTAAAATTAAGCATTGCTATCTTCAAATCTGCAGAGATCTTTGCATCTGAAGTTTGTTGATTCAATAAAACTACAGCATTTGGATTGATGACTCAAATATGAGAGGCACATCCACGGGAATAATCTTAATGAATGCAGAATGGGAAATAAACCACAGACTGGCCTATGTATTTATGAAATTATGGGAAAAATGACACCCTTCTCTAGCTATTAATTGAGCTGAGAGAAGCAGGCTATTGTTGAGTGGGAGTGGAAGGGAACAGAGACAAAAACAAGAAACAAAGCAGAGTGTGACACAGAGCAAACCGGTCGCTTGACTAATCTCCTTGCTATCTGAACAATTTCTAAATTCAATTCAGTCTCATTAATTCACTTCATTAAATCAAATGTGGTCAAGTCAATGTGAAGGGGTTTGCATGAAAAATGTAATTAGCCAGCAGATGACACCTTGGTTCCTGACACGAGGCCAGCTACAGACTTCAGCCGCACACTGGCAGGAGCTGGATAAAAGAGCAGAATGCCCCTAGACGCTGCTCTGAGGTCAGATTGATGTCGTTCCCCCCTGTGGAGCCCATGAGGGTAGCCTGGTCCTCGATCTGTACCTGGAAACGACAGCAGAGTAACCTAATCTGTTCTATAACGCTCCCCATCTCCCTACTCTCCAAGAATATAAATGTGCCTTACCTGGTCTCTCAGCTAAGTGGGCCCAACGACGCATTGTAATGTAAATATTCTTGTACAGTGCATGGAATTGCATCTAAACCCATAAGGCAAATTGTCCAATTCCAGCACTTTTGCATTGCTTATGGTTCAGAAACCATCAGCATCAAAAATACCTTGGAATAAAAACCCACTTGAAGCACTTCTGGATTATTGTCTCTCTCTCGTATGTATACCATCCAATTCCCCATATTCAGCTTGGTCCTTGTTCGGCGGAGAGGTGTAAAAATGTGACAGTCTTTTGAGCGCATCTCCATCCTAGACTTGTGAACCCCCATACTGTAAGTGTCCCATTAACAGCTCCTCTAAGAGATAGGGGGAGATTGATTCTCAAAGCTTCCCTTTGTGTTTCTAATGTATGGTGCCTTTGTAGGCTTTGCAAGGAGGAACTACAAGCCTATCAAAACAATCAGGCATCCGCATGAAACAGGGAAGGGGAAAGAAAAGCTGTTATCAATACGCTTCAATCAAAGACAAATTTAGCATCCTCCTGACAAACAAAAAAGGAAATTCAATTTGATGAGTTACTTCGAACAACGGAAGGTTTAGAGGGATATGTTCCATCAACAACTTTACGTAATCCATTTGTGATTTTTTTTCCCCCTTACAACAGCAAAGAGCAGGCATTTGAAAGATGATGAAATGATTTTGAGCACTCAAAGGTCCAACCAGAAGGTTGTTGTAAGGTTAAGCTGAAGTGGCTGGTAACAACTCTATTGTGCAGCAGGCATGTCTCTTATTGGTGAGCAGAGCCCCTGCATGTCAAGCAGAGGTGGGGCACTGTCCCCAGAGTCCCCTAGCACAGCATGTTAACCTGGCACCGCTTTTCTAAGGACTGATTGCCAGGCCCCCTGTAGCTCGAGGTAAACTGACAATTTTCCATCAGCAGGGAACGTGGGTTTATTAGTAAAAGTAGGGGGGATGGTGAGAGGTAAGAGAGAGAAGTGAGTTCAAGTTCGCAGAGTGCTGTGGTTGTTTGATAGGAAGGGCAATAAATCATGAATTCAGATCTTAATCCAACAATCAATTATCACAAAGGTATCTAATGCAAAAGGACGGGCGATGAAGCAATTTGCCAAACAAGTCTGGATTGAGACAGCTGTCGAGAAGGGAAACACGACAAACAATAAGGCAACCGAGCTTGAACACAGTGTTCACAGAGGTGTTTGGAGAAATTTTTGCAAATAAACTCTAGGTACCTTTCAAAGTAGTCAGCTAGACTATAAAAGACAAGCCTGTATCCACAGACATACTTTAATGTCAAGCAGACTCACATCTTGAGCAGACTTTTTGACAGGTGGGAAAACATCACCTGTATAAAAACTGCAGCCCTCATATCAGAGATGAGACAGACTCTCCAAACAGCAAATCAATATCATCCCCAGGCTGCATGTGAGTTTAGAAAGCTAAGTCTGCCAAATATATTGCATTTCTAAACAAACACAAACAGATCTACAAACAAACACTGGCCATGAGGCTATCTGGGTAAAAAGCACAACTTAGAGGGCAAACAAGCATAGCCTTATGGTTTTCAAGGTCTCCATTTGTTTTCCCATGTTCCACTGTCAGGTGGAAAGAGGGAAGAGAGCAGTGGAGAGAATGGCGAGCTGTAGAGGGTTAAAAGGCCATGGCTGGGATTATAGCACAAGTAAGGACCCCATACTGTGGCCTGACATGCCTACCAGCTTACTGTGCATTTTTCTCTGACACTGCAGGGTCACACAAGGTCAGAAAGCATGAAATGTTTTCACACACATGTTGAAAGACAAGTGAAACACTCGGCGTTGAAAAGCCTCCTTCCCAGAGGTTATCTTTTAGCATCGTGTTTATAATAACAAAGTCACATGGACACAATCGGACAGTGGGAAAGGTGTTTTTTCCACGTTGCATGCTCGTGACGTTAAAGGACGATATCGCACGCGCGCTTGTTCACTGGAAGTTTGCGGTTCGGTATACAAGATGAGCTTTGAAGACGCAACTATATTACAAACTAGAGCTGTGCGAAAAAAGATCGATACAGCTGAGGATCGTGATATCATTTTCAATTCTGTATTGATTCTCTAGCCTCTTGTATCTATATGCATCTTGTTTTTGCTTTTATGATGTTATGACATCTACATTTTAGTGCACTGTCTTGATTAAGTGCTAATTTTGCTTGAACAAAATTAGGGATTTTGAATGAAATTGTTTTGAGTCAGTTTGTTATTTGATTTCTATCATGTAATTTGTTTTATATTTCATTACTCTACCCAGCTGTTATGCAGTAGGATGTGTTTTTACCAATGTATGACCCATGTATCATGATATATATCTTAACATGGGATCTCAGCCCTGATATAAAACATCCAACATATCAAACCAAAGTTCAATCCCCTGCCATGTAAAGACACAAACATCAATCAGCCACCTCTCTCTAACCTCTTCTTATGATCACTAACTCAATTTCTTTATGGCTAAATTATTCCGACCATGAAAACCTCTATATACATAGGCCATTATTCTCTCCCTTTGCTGTTAATGAGAGGCTATTGAGCGTGGAGACATAGCGAAGGCCGGGTGGTAGTTACTGATCAGCATGGGAGCTAGCTAATCCTGCCACTGATGAACTCATCGTCTGTCTGTCCACTCCACCCTCAGACATGTGCTAACATGTCATAATCGTCATAATTCTCCTCTTGCCCTGGGCTTTGCCACCTCAGCCACCTGATTAGGGCATTAGTCCCAAAGGGAACAGTGTTAATGCTTTCGTAATTCCACCCTTAGCTTCACAATACCCTGCCCAAAGACTTTCCATTAAATACAGCATATCCAAGGCAGCGAGGACGCCCGCGAGCGCGTCGCGTTAAAACACGAGGAGGGGAGAGGGGCTTGTTATTCGCAGTGGAACTCTCGGTGTGTCTGTCTAACAAAAACAAGCGCACGCATCTCAATGTGTCATCCACGTAGCTCCCTGATGCAGCATAGGCTCCTCTTTTATCAACACGCAGCAATGACACTTTCCAAATATTGAACACTTAGGGGAATTTCTCATTCAACCTGAGTGTATGTTTAAACACCAAACTGTTTTCCCTTCAAAAACGCCCCTCCTCCAAATCATCTTTTTTTCTTTCACCAACCATGAAAATATCTGTCATGAATACCACTCGTTTTATGCAATTCCCCATCCTCCTGCTTCACTGTAAGCGGCTGTCAACAGTGTGTCTGATTTATTTATCAAGTGTTGGTGGGATGGGGGCTCCCGCACGGCACTCCTGGACCAGGAGGGGGGGGGGTTCCAGAGGGGCAGCCGCAGCTCTCCCAGCCCGAGAGACTCTAGGTGGGAAGTAAACTTAGCCGACACCCCCGAAACAGGGCGCCACATACCCATCAACGCCTCCTTTGCAGGTGAGCGGAGACGAACAGTAGACAGGAGTTGATGTCAGTTTTCAGTGGAGCGCTGAAGGAGCGGTACGTGAGGCGTTTTGGTGTCATGTTTATATTCATGTTCCGCAAGACAAATATGGATCCTTCAAAAATATATGCATGAACCTGACATTAAGAAGAGTGAGCGCACGCTGACACGACTGATAAATTTTGTACACATTTTCACCCTGACACTTTTTACACTGATGCTCAAACACTCGTACGTGCACAAGCTTGTGTGCTTGTACGCATGCATGCATGCTTGCAAAACAATCTCTCTCTTACACACACACACACACACACATTATCATTCAATAGTATGATGTAGTTCAGTTACTGTCCACTAATGCATGACCTTTCTCTAAAATGATGATAAATGTAACATTATGAAAATAATGCTGTGTTTCCAGTTGACCTCATTATGTGTGATATCCTGAGAAACTCAAAGCGCTTGCGTGTGTCCATAATGAAAAACAAAGCAACGCTAGATGCAATGTAAATGCATCTATTGCAATTCATTAGACCATTATCACTGTTAACACTCACAGCAGTAATACATTATAAACAAAGAAACAAGGACACCTGCGTATATCACCTCCACATCTTCAAGTGCTTGCCAATTGAAGCTTTAGAAGTTGACAACTTTTGTCAACACAATCCTTTGTTTTCTTTAGGATCAAGAAGAGATTGGCTGACAGGGGCTGGCTTTAGATTTCGGGCCAAATGGCTGGGACTGAATTGGAGGTCGGGTTAGGAAAAACAACAAAGCTGCATACGAATACACAATCAGGTCCCTCATGTGTAATGTAATCTCATTACACTTTTATTTTGGGTTAAATAAAAGGAAAAAGAAATTAAGTTCTACTGTCTGTGCATTTATTCATTCATTATTGAATTTGTATGCATCAGGGTTCTAAACATTGGAGATGCTATAATCCACTGAAGGGATTATATCAATATGAAACAGAAGTCAAATGCAAAAAAAGTACCAACCAAATCCAGTCAGGATCACTTGTCTGGGCAGCTTTCATATCCCTGGCTTTAACAGGTCTGTTGGACTGGACATTGACATGTCAGGTGCTAACTGACTGCCTGTCAATACGCTCACTGACCAGAAAGGTCTCTCACTGTCAGGGGACTGCTAGGTTCCAGGGGAAAAGAAAAACTTGAAGCTGAAAGTCAATCAAATTAGCTCCTTCCAGCCCACTAAACTCAAGAACCGGCAAGCAACCAGAGCCTCTTCTGAGGGAGCTGACAATGTCCATGGGGCGCAATCTGAGAGGCCCCCTGCAGAGAGAGGCTAGCACTGATAAACCTGGAGGAAATTACCTAACTTTTGAACAGACTTCCAAAAAAAAAAAAAAAAATCTTTAGGAGCTTTTCCAGCAATACAAATAATAGCCCAGATAATTCTTTTTGACCAACAAGCAAATGCCGGTTTTGATGGAAATTCTACAAAAGTTGAGCACTGCTGATTTGCATGTGACAAAGCCTACACCAATGTGTTATTTGTTTGTCTCCTCTGGTGAATGGAACCCTCTGGAGAGAAGCAGACAATGAAAATGCTGTTAAGATCAGAGTGGTAATGACTTACTGAGTATGAGTCTGCATCATGGGGACTGCAACTGGTTTGATCCCTGTCCTCTTTCATTTCTGTCTTATTAGAAGAACCTGTGGAAGTCAGACAGCCTTTTACCACCGATGTGTTTTAAGACATTAAACATTCAACACAGTCATGTCACTGCACATCATAAATTAAATCCTCAAAGTAGAGGAAGCAAGTGAAAACAATTCCTCCTGTCTCCTTTAGATTAAACCGATGTCAGAGGTTGTCTGTAAGATTTGAACAAATCAATGAGCAGATTCTGGAAAGACAAAAAATACTTAGCAGGCGACAGATGGAAGGCTACTGGTGTGTTTGTTTGTGTGTGTTAGCATGTGTGTGTGTGTGTAGGGGAAGTAGTAGGGGGGCATATTCCGCTCATTCCTGTGTCAAGTCATATAAATCTATTTGAATATGAGCAGTGAGGTTTGTTTTCTGATCACTCTTGAATTGAATGTGAGTGACGGCGGGGGGGATGAGCACGGCGCTCACACCCAGGTTCACTTGCATGAATTGTTTTTCGAAACAACAGTCCTTCAGAAAACTTTTCAAGTGTCTCGCTGAATGTTCAGACGGAGAGATCAACCAGGAGTGATGACTCGCAGATGACTGAATTTCAACATTTGTTAAGATAACAGCTTTGGTTTTTTGCATCTTCACAAAGTGTTACTGATAACCTTCCAGTTTCCTGTCACTCTAATCCATGTTTCTGTCAGTGAAAACAAATCAAATGCTGCTCACTGGGCTCTGATACATGCATAATGATGATCTTATGTTTGCTTATTCAGCGGGCTTATATTTGCTTTATTCAAAGCCTGCTTTTCAATAAAGATATCCATCAACATTTCACAGACAATCAAGTCGAGCCGTTCACCGCGTTCACCACATTTTCACACGAGATGAAGCCAGTCAAATCGGTCTCAGAATCAAGCGCTCATGCTCTCAGTCTCACACCAAATTAGTTTTGGTCTTGTCATTTTTTTTCTCTTGATAAATCAACTTTGCATGCATGATGCTCGCTAAATCTAACATATTTTTTTTCTGATCTTGTTGGCGTTTCGTGCTGGTCTGGGTTGTTCTGTATGGGCTACACAACACATTTCAAGCTATAAAAGATATAAAACAATGCTGAACAGCACAAAAAGCAAAAATGGCACATTGTCATATATTGTAATTTGGAATGTTTTGCACACTACGCTTCCTCAGGTTGGTCTAATTTGACCACTTGGCCTTCAATTTGACTCTGGAGAGTTCAAGCCTCTCTTCGTTTTAACCGAGGTGGTCCTGATGACAGCAGTGCATCTGGGAATTTTCCAGCATGTAGTGAAAAAAAACAAACCAAACCCCAAAAAAAAAACAAGTCAGATGCAAAATGGCCACAAGGTATGTTCCATTACTTGCTAACGTACATATAAAACACAGAACACACGCCCACCCAGTCACCTCCCTACACACTGTCCCTCAGGGCACAGCACTGGTCTGTTTGAAGATCAAAGGAGCTGAGGTAAAACAGCGTGTTTACAGGTGCTGGGAAATTGAAAATTTCCTCAGCCGAGTGTGTGTGGAATTTGGAACGCTGTGTTTGTGTGTGTGTATGCGTTGAATTGGGTGGTGATTCTGTCTTAGTGCCATGCCAGCTTGTTTTCTTATACATCCAGTATTCTCACAAGCATCTCTGACCAAAGCGTAAAGCGAAGGTAGGCACAACCCAGAATCATATCAAAACAGCAAAGCAATATTTGCATATTAGCCATTCCATGCCTGTTGGTTTGGTGCTCTGCTCGCATGATGATTGGTCTTTGATGGTACACCTGCTCCTGTCCTGAAGAGCTTTGGCTGTTGCAGAAAAGAATCGCCTGAAAACGCCTCATATTAACAGCACATTCCCCATTGTGGCAAATAAGCAGAATTGGCAAGGTGTTGTATAGGAGCCATAACGAGAACCTCGCTGCAAAAGCAACAGCGGGGGAGAATGCTGAGTTTGGGAGGGATTAGTTGAATTCTTTTGCCATTTTTTGGGGGAGAAACCACAACAATAACCCCACCTCAGTCAAGCTTGAGTATGCCATTTACTCTGCACCTCTCCACTTTGTATTTCTCTGTCTGCACAAGAGGACCAGGCATGCCAAGCTTTTTGCATGAAAGGGAGAGTGTTTAGCTTTTGAGGCTATTTGTGCTCCTGACTCTGTAGTGTTTGTGTCCGATGGGAGGTGCTTGCGCCAGTTTCCTTACAGGAGTAGGGGGTTTTGTTTGTTTCTCCTCCGTGCCAGGAGAAGTGACAGCCATTCCGGCTCTTTCACAGAAACACATTCATCTGTGTGAGAAAGGCGGCCGCTGAACTCAGATGAAAGGCTGTGGGGGCTGCGTTACACAGGAAGGCAGACTGTACATAGACTTCCATACAAACACAGCGTAGGCCTTGTCACAGAAAGATAGAGACAGAGACAGACTGAGAGATGAAGAAGGAGAGAGAGAGAGAGAGAGAGAGAGAGAGAGAGAGAGAGAGAGAGAGAAGAGAAGAAAGAAAGAAAGAAAGAAAGAAAGATGAGACCACAATAACACTGGCAATTTTGGAGTGAGGTGGTTTACATTGGTCTGCATGCCAAATGACCAGGGTCTCAGCTTGCCTTAAAAATGCACACAGATAATATTTATGCAAATATGCAAATGCAAGTATTGTGCATATTTCTTTCAAAATGATACATCACTCTAACATATGTCTTATTCCAAAATTGTTCTTTTGTGTAAATGTGCATTTCACCTTGGCTGGTGGACATTAATCAGCAGGATAGACCATGTCATATTTTTTTAAATGAATTCCATTGCACATAGGGTGTAATATTTGGACAACTTTGCATAAAACTTCGATGAAGTTCAAATAGATAATCCTTATAATTGAAATTAATTCATTTTAAGAATGCATGCACCTAACAGTTCATTGACGTAAACACGTGAGAAATTCGTTAGATTAAATTAATATCTTTGCTATGTATTTTGTTTCATATCAGGCCAGAAAATAATAAGATGATTGAAGTTTATATAGTCAACAATCAGGCTGGATTATAAAATTTCATGACGCTTTTTTCATCTGTAAATCTATATTTTTGTCAATCATTGACTAGATCTGTGGTAAATTATTTGTAATTTATTATATATATTAAAATAGGCAATATAGACAAGCACGCCCACTGCCTGAGGTAACTTGTGGCCCTGTAAATGACACAGAGCTTTGCAGAGGGACATATTAAATTCATTATTTTAGGTGACATCGATTTAGAGTCTCGGACATTTGTTTTACAAAAAGTTGTCTTTAAACGTATGACTGCTGAAAACTCTAATTAGTGCCATTATTCTGACGAGAGGCCTCGTTGGAAAATACCACAGCAGTTATCAGGGTCGAATTTAGTGTAAGAAAAATTAAACACAACTAAGCCATTAGCATAAAAAGACACAAAAAAGACAACTTTTGCTTAACAGCACAAATACCTCAGTAGGTTTTATCATACATCAGCAAAAAACAAACAAACAAAAAAACAAAAAACAAAAAAACAAAACTGGCCTAAAAGTCAAATTAAAGTCAAAAATAAGTCAATCACACGTCTAGCTGCAGTTCACACGTTTATTTCATATTTAATTAATTGCATCAATTAAATGAATCCGTCACGCACTCAGAATTAATAGGCAAACTTGGTGCATTTTTTACGCCATAAGAAATACTCATATTTTGGCTAAAATGAACTTGGGCCCTTGAGCCTCATGTGCATTTAAATTACAAGAATAAATAAATAAATAAAATAATCCTCGTTCCGAAGCCCCAATCCTCTTTTCTTTTCCTTACTTCATTTTAAAATTACTAATTTATTGGCAGAATTCACTGTCCGTTTACACCTCTTGATTATTAAAGAAATGGGTCATCAAAAATATCACAAACTGTGAAACATAAGTTAGGCCCATATCAATAAGACCTGTATGACGTGTTATGACTCTTCATGTCTTAAAGCACAAGCCTTTCGAATCGAGAAAGGCAACACGAGCGTGTATATATATATCAGCAAATGTTAATTGTCCCACTGCTATTTAAGGTGAAATACCTCTGACTGACAGAAACACTTTATTATGCTCTGTGAAGGGACCTCACTCAGACAAGGGAACAGAAGCTCAGGCCCAGTTTTTAAGATTCCTGCTTTCGTTTTATTTTTTCCTTCAACTCCACGTTCACTTTCATGCAGAAAACGAGGCGGGAACGGATCTGATCTAATTTGAGAACATTTTACAAATCAAAAAATAGTTAGTGAACAGCTTGTGCGTGCGTTCGTGTGTGTGTGTGTGTGTGTGTGTAAGAGAGAGAGAGAGAGAGAGAGAGAGAGAGAGAGAGAGAGAGAGAGAGAGAGAGAGAGAGAGAGCGCGCGCACACACACACACC
>OMLF01002055.1:5825-17653 GCA_900302615.1 Holocentrus rufus | reverse complement strand
TTGTCATCAAAGAGGAAGAGAGCATGCAATCAATTCCCAAACTGCCCCCCCCCTCCAACCCTCCCCCAGCCTCTCTCTTATTCTCTCTCGTTCTCTTTCCGTCTGGGAGTCTGCCATGTACCAGGCATTAAAAGGTCACAGCTGAGTGAACTCTAAGCTGCGTGTATCACACAAAAGGTCTGAAAATGTCATGACTTCATAGACATGTCCTCATCTCTGCCGAGGGAACATTAAAATGTAAAATAATAAAACTAATCAACAAGTCTCATTTCACTGCATTTACCCCCCTCAAAAATTCTGGCACATTTCTTTTTAGCTCCAGATTTGCTTTCATTTTCAAATCTCCCAGTCCTTTCACATGCATCCGTCAGCCCCACTGGTTAAATCCTTTTTCTGCCTTTGTGATGGAGTACAGTGTAGCAATTACGCCTCTTTCCCTCGCCTAGTTCCTTGTATGAAAATGGGTCCAACCTAGATTTGAGACTACAGGGATATGAACTCAGAGGACAGATGGAAAGAGCTGAAGGACAAAGCAGGCAAAAGAGGAAGGAAATGCAAGCCATGGGCAAAATGCAGTTCTTTGCCCCTTTTATCTATTCAGAATGAAAAGACTGTAAAAGAACATGCGTCTAAAAAAAAAATGTAGCAGGCAATATAGCAGGTTGGTGGGATTGTGAAAGGGTTTTAGGTCAGAGGGAAATCTTTGGGAGCTTAAAAGGTAACAATGTCAGATAAAATTGCACAGATATTTTATCAGGGCAGAGAGAAAAAAAAGTGCCTAACTCTTGGGAATGATCCTTTGAAGTATGCCATCAGGAGAATAGCTGATCTCCAACATCCAGTGCACGAGGAATTAGAGGGCACTGGCTCTTTTTTTGCAAACCAAGTCACAATGCATCCTGAGTCGTATTGGAGATGTGACAAAAACAGTGACTAATATTGGATGGCACACTACTGGAAACTGCTCAGGGCAACTTGGCTGTGGTGAGAAACAGGCCACCCAGATTCTACATTTAATCACTTACGTGAATTGCCTTTCATTACCACAACTACAATGGGTTCTGACAGAACTGAAATGACTTTGCCAGGCAAAACGCTGTAGACGCAGTGTGCAATTAATGGGACTTGTAATTAAAGTATTGATGTTGGGTAATAAGTCCCACTTATTCTCCGCGATCAGGACAATGATCGCACTGAGTGCAACGGATACGTGCTTTGCATCCCTTTACCAAAACCTTATCATTTGAAAAGATCCTCCACCTATTCAAAGAGAACGCACAATAGACGGCTCAACAATGGCGCATTGTGCCAGCTGTGACAATGCCACGACTCCTCTGATCAGCATGGAGGCAGACTTTTGGTTAGCTGGCGAGGTTCAGCCGATGAAAGAAGTACATATACTGTGACTCAGATCCTGGATTTAAGAGGAACAGCGTGAGGTCTGTCAGTGTTGTGTGACCAAAAGGGCCATAGAAACTCATCATTCAAAATCCCTCACTTCATCCCCATTTACATAATGCCTATTCCTTGCCTACACCCTCCCTTGCCCTAGCTCCATCTGTGGCTTACTCTCATTAATAACACTGTTGAATAAACTTGTGCATAATGAGGCGGCCTACAGGGGCTAGGCCTGGTTGAAAAAAAAAATTATCAGATGTCAAATTACTCATGGTAAAGATGTTCATCATATCACATCAGGCGTGATACATCACTTGGGCAGATTATAATACTTTACTGATGATGATATAATAAATGTGCATCAAGTGTGCACATGCATGTGCATATGTGCGCGCTTCCTTTAGACATATGCTTGAGTTCCACTGAGCAGATCAAAACTCGGGTAGCTGTCTGGGCTTTGACTTAAGAATGAGAGGAAAAGTCTTGTCTGGCAGCGTGCTTGGGTATAAGGCAGTGAGCCCATTCATTCTACTTACAGTGGCAGCAGGGAGCTGACAAACAAATAGGCCGAATAATCTTTACACAAGACGGCTTTAAAGAGAGCCTGACAGCCCGGCTACAACTTAATCATAACATTTTCCTTTGATGATGTCCTTGGGATGTATCAGATCAGTGGGGTGTAAATTTATGTAAACCCAAGGTTCAAGATGTGGTAGTTGTCAAATGCAGTGCTGGAACTGTCCCAGCACACCTATTCAAAAAGAATGTGCGAGGAAACGTAATGGCGCTCCTTTTACTTCGAAAGCTGCGTCCGCTCATAAAGCTTTTTCAGTGCTTTTTCAAGGCATCTTTTTGAACATTAACCCCCTATCTCGTTACTATGAAAAGCACATAAAGGAAGAAGGAGATGCTATTTCTCTCCTCATTATTCTCCAGGGATACACAACCCTTTACAGAGGCCTTAGCTGGTCCCTTAGCTGGTCTGTCTCCCTTCCCTTGGTGCCTTCTGAAAGAGCCACTGTTCTCTTGGGTTCTGGATGCCGGGATCGTCCTGATCCAAACAAACACGGTTTGTAAAGCTAGCATCTTTGTTCTCCTCAACCTGATTATGCATGGTGGAGAGAAGTAGTCTGTACCAGCAGCTCCTCTGGCTAAACACACACACACCAGCGAGTGTCTGTGCATGCACTCTTGCAAACACACATCCACTGTGCCTTGCATATGCATGCGCACCCACACATACACACAAGCATGCAAGCGCTCACACACATGCTCCCTCACTGTTTTGTACACACACACGCTCAGCCTCTCTCACACACACTAGGGGTATGACATCAGGGGAGATACCGCCTGAAACCGGACTTTGATGCTGAGATCTTTAAAAAGGCTCATTCTCCAGCATTGGTAATAAGCAGACTGTTCTGGAACATGGGCCCACATAGCGGCGGAGGAAGAATATTTAACAAGGTCGAATAAGCGGATCACCTCCTTTTTGAGTTCTGACATGCTCCATCCTCTATCAGGAAGTAGGTCCAGGCAGGTTTTGTTGAAAGTAGTACAGGGGAAAAGAAGTCTGTCAGCCTGTACCTGAACATGTACATTTTCTGTAACTCCCGCGTGACTCAGCCCTCTCCACTACCAGAAATAATCACCGCGGAGGGAGTAATCGCTGCTAATTCTGAACATAAAATTGTAGTATTTATCTCACTGAGTAACTTTTTCGAAACCGCATTTTGAAGCCGTCTGTCTCTCAGCTGTGAATGAAGTAGGATGTGACAGCAGCTGTCCCTGAAGTGCTGCGCGTGTGTGATAACTCTGAGAGAAAACAACCTTAAAGACAACCTGCAACCTGCGAGCAGACGAAATTTTTCAGAGCAAGTGCCGTTGTGACCTTGATCTCCTCTCGCTCTGTATTCCTGCATCAGACTATTCACCCGCGCCGTGATTCAGAGGATGACTGTGATAAATGCATCACAAGAACTGGCAGTGCTGGAAGAGCGCTCGCTCTCTAAATGATGCATTGAAAAGATAAATGTTTCCATAGCCGAGGCGCAGGGGTCTGGAACGCATGCACGCATACAAACATGTCCACACTACACACACACACATGCTCTCACACACATGCGCATCCACATATGCTCTATCCATAGAGACAGACACAAAGAGACAGAGACAGGAACTGAACCAGGACTGGTAAATAGCCAATGTGTTTTCCTTGAGTATGTTATCAGGCCACAGACACACATTCAGTGCTAGCACAAGGCTGCACTAGTTTATGTGACAAGATATTTGCACACAATAGACTGGAACCAGCACAGGCAGCCATTTGGACACAGCACAGAAGCCGATGCACTGAACGACCTTACTGCAATTTACTATTAGTTCAAGTGGCTAATTAGACTGATTACAGAACACAGTCTCTCCAGCTCAGCAGTGCTGTAGCTGGAGTTGTGCTGAAGCCAGGGAGTTCTGTTGGAAAATGGCTTCAGATAACAACTGCAGACAGATACATATCTGCTATGCACATCAGTATGCGGAGGAAAAAATGATTGGAGTGGACCCTCAAGTTGTTATTGCTGCATGAGCGGGGGGAAGTCATCACAGGGATGAAGGATATCTACAGCGGGCACGCACACACATTCGAGTGCGCAGACAAGTGCACGCTCACACAACAACCTATTATAAGCAAACATGCACAGACACTCAAGTACACACATACTCTCACTCACACACACACACACACACACACACAACAACCGATTGTAAGCATACATGTGCAGGCACTCAAATGCATACCCACAGTCACACAAAAATCGACTGTAAGCACACATCTTCAGGCTTTCAAGTAGACACACACACACACACACACACACATACACCAGCACACCACTTTGTGCCACTTCTGCTAAGCTTTCTCAGCACTATTGGAGTTGGTGTTGCGTTTCAGAGCTGATAGCTGGCTCGATGGCCACTGCTGGGCTTAGCTTTTCCTCCGAGATGCTGACGGGACACTTTGGGACGACTATCCTCCCCTGTGAGGTCTTCCGTAGGTGAAAGAGGAGCCCTGTTGGCACCTAACCTGTCCCCCCCCCAAAGAGCGCAATGCAGACGTGTGCAGCCCTATAGAGCTCAGTGAGGACAGCATGGCTCTAACACTGTCAGGAGGACTATGCTTTTATTCCGTGTGGCTCACTGTGCAGAGCATGGCACAAGTAAAGCAGGGCTTAAATTTTCAGCGAGGAAACTTTCTCTGAAAAAATGAATGCACAACTGCCTGCATCTAAAAGATGCATTAGGCACAGCTACAAGTATCCATCAAATGTCTGCTGTTTTCTTGTGTGTAAACAGATTTCCTCCATCTGGAAAACAGTGTTCAAAGGCTCGCACAACAACACAGCGTGGTACAGTAAATTGACTGATCCTCATAGGCTTCAGGTTCTGTGGCTATTTCAGTTCGTTTGAAGCTGCGAGGATCGATGGAGAAGTCTCCTGCAAGTCTTTGTTCATTTCAGGCTGCACTGTAACTCATAGCAGCAGCCACATTTCAGCCGTACTCATCCTCGGTGTGATCTCCAAAGCATTAATCAGTAGGGGATAAAAGAAGCACGCGCGGCAACAAGCCTACCTTTCCATCGCGGCTCTGGTTCTTCTTCATTCCAAGACAAGCAGCGCAGCAACGAGGACGGGGCAGGGATGCGGTGGCACTTTCCGCGAGCACATTCCTGTCAATCTCTGTCTGTCTGTCATGTCTGTCTGCCTCTCGGTCTGTCTGCCTCTCTTTCGCGAGGTAATTTAGATTTGGTACTAAGAGAAAATCCGTTTATCCGCGGACTAGACTTTGCGCGGAGCCGCGACGCTCGGCTATTTCAATCTTGTTTAGGAGCGCCTGCCTGACAGCGCCTGATAAAGTGAAGATTTACTCGCGGACAAAGTGAGGAGCCATCCCTCACACTTTAGCTTACTCCATCAGTTTCTGCGCTGGCCCGGTGATTTAATATCTCTTCAGTCTGATGGCAGACTACCCCCAGCCGAACCCCCTCTCCTCCCAAACACACACGCGCACATACACACACACACACACACACACACACACACACACACAATTCCATGATAGATTTTAGGATACTATAAATACCACAACAATATCTATATGTGCAATATCCTTTAGTAACAGTGAAACCATACTAAATAAAATAGGATAACCATAAACTTACTGTGAAATATCAAGTCTAAGCTTCCCAAACATTCCTAATATTCATATATCTATAATATTCTTAGGTCCTACAGGAATGTTTAATTATATTAAACTGATTTTTCGTGAGGGTATATCAATGTGCAAATCTGATATTCCTAAATATTCCTAATATTCAAATATTAGGAATATTATAACAGTAATTTTTCGTCAAGGTAAGTCAAACTATGCAAGCCTAATAATCCTAAGTATTCCTAATATTTCAATTTCAAATATTTCAAATTTCCCAAGTCCTCCTATAACAATAGGCAGTAGTGATTTTTCGTTAAGGTAAATTAAAAAAAAAATCACCACTGATGATTTAAGGGATGGCGTCGACAGCAATGTGTGTATTTCACTTTTAATTTGGGTAGAATAAAGATACAATTCGGCTTCAAATGTGATGGTGCTGAATGACCTGTCTTTGACAATAACTGCAGCAGATGTCACAGATGAAGACAATCAGCCTACCGGTACTTCAGACAGTGTGGATAGTCCAGGGGAAGATGCGCGTAAAACGCACCGTCGGACGGTGTTCAGTCCTTGGACACTCTGAGGAAGCATCTTAGCCGAGTGCAGGAGTTCTGTTGTCGCCGATGATGTCTGAAATCCCGCTTGTGTCGAACAAAACCTCGCTATAACTTATTCTCTGCCCTCTCACGTCTCTATTCCACCGGGTGTGTGTCTGACCGGGCTGCTTCTTTTGATATCCGCACCCCAGAGGGTCCCCTCCGTGCGCACTCAGTACCTCCCTGCTGTTGATGCTGCTGCTCTAAAATATCCAATTTCACACTGTAGCTCTCTTTCTCCCATCAGCATTCCCCGCTGAACCCGATGTAATCATTTTACTGTATCCATGAGGAATTGTACTATAGACCTGAGCAGCAGCCCGAGTCCTTGTCTGTTGCTGGATAATGCTTGAGGGGCGTGTGTGTGTCTTTGCGCTAAGGAAAGCTGCTTTGGAAGTACCTACACTAAACCACCACACTACACCAGATCATATGCGCAGGCTACAACGTTGAGAATGTGAATATCCCATTTTCGCCAAATATTTTGTCATTTTAATGCTGTCCAATGAGAACTAGAGGCACGATGACATCAAACGACCTGACCTTGAATAATAGCTCATTAGACACGCGGATTCATTTCTAATCGTTAGTCAAACACGAAACCATGTATAATTGCATAAGGAATTAACTTACCATTACTTTTTTATTCAGTGTGTATTTGCATCTACTGGGTCTAGTCTCTTGGCTCCAATGAGCCATTTGAAAAAACAGATCAGTTTTACTCAGTTTTACTTTTAGTGTGGCATGGTAACACACAATGTATTTTCTCTTTTTATTTTTATTTTCGGAACTTAATTGCTAAATACAGACAATACTAATTTCATGATACAGAACTACAGTCGCTCCGCTGCATGTGGCTGATTTCCACAGTTTCCCACAATGCACCTGGAAAAGCGTCAGAATCTCGCGACGCAGCGTGGACTTCTGTCGTGCAGGAAACCGAGGGATAGCGTTAGCCATGTCAATAACCTTTATGCTAGTATTGCCTTCTGTAAATCCCCCGGTTTGTGTGTTCGCTCGCCTAACGCCCGTGTCCACATTTTCTCTGCGGTTATAACGTTTATTTTTTGAAGAAGTTTGAACAAGGAAGTGCAGCTGCGCTCCTGTTTTTCACGGTGCACGCCATGGCCCCCACTTCAAAAACGAGGGCTGCTGTTAGTAAAGAAAGAGTCAACTTTTTGTTAACCGCTTCCCTGATGTACAAAGACAGTTGCCCGGAGCTATCACGGTCCCTCGTGTAAGATATTCTCTTTAAAATCTTAACTGTACATGCATTTTTGTGACGGGGTCTCTGCTGCCTGTACTGTATTGTTGTAATAACAACGTGTAGACGCTAGGTGGAAGAGCCTGACCAATGATTGACAGTTGACACAGGGATGATAATGATGATAACAGCCGAGGAATTATATGTAACAACGTGTTGATGAGTAGTTGGTATTATCCCGGAAGCCTCATATCACTGGTTCACAAAGTAGACCCATGTTCGAGGGCTTCAGGGGGTCCAAGCCAAATGAGGAATGATGTTATCCCAGTCTGTAGTTAGAGAGAATGGATAACTGTGAATGCTGTGATCATAGATTTCACTGTAGCCACCGTTATATCCGCACATATAATATTACCTTTCACTAAATTATAACTAAAAGTGAATCTCCTTTTAGATGGGGCTCCACAAGACAAGATTTTATCATATGGGGGTCCCGTGGAGGTTAATGCAAGACATATTGGAAGCAGTGGGAAAATGAGCACAGCGGGTAATATTGAACCGCAGCTTCAATCGTAAAATACATACATGGGTTTGGTAATTGGCTGCCAGATAGCCTGCTCTCCATTATGTCTTTGATCATACTGTATGGCTGTGCATTTTGGATCTGCAGCTGCACAAGGCCGGCTATATGTCGAGTCCATATTTTCACTCCTTTGTGTAAATTAGTGCAGGAAGGGCTATGCTATTACCTCTTGAGCTATTGACAGATCTTCACAGACTGATCCTGTACACTCATCCAGCCAGAGGACAGCTCAAACAGTTTGTTTAAAACGATGGGAGCCCCTGGTAAAAAGCAATTAAGACCATGAATGAAATCTCTCTGTTGCTGTAATGTGTCTACACTGAGGCATGGTCAAGAGAATCCTCTTCTTTTTGTTTACCTTGCTGACAGCATTGAATTGCAATGCTTATGGGAAATAATTATTTATGCTCTGTTGGAGCTTGAGATGAGCTAGTTTTGTCAAGTGGTTGGCCAGGCCAAGTCAAAGTGCCACATACTGTATGATAAAATTGTCTACAGATGAATTCAGTCGTAATTCCATCTTAAATGAGTGCAGAGTGAAACAAACACTTAAATTTGCTGTTGTCACATTTCAAACAAGTGTGAAATCTCGGGCGGCATGGGCAGTACAAAATGGTGCAAGCGTGGGCAATCTATCTGATCCTCCGGTTGGAGAGCTAGACAGGCCATTAGCCTCTTCACTGCTCTTCTGCCCCTTACATGGTTTTTCAGAGAACACATAGAGAGGAGCTCTTCTGCATCAGAGAATCAAGGCCTTCCTTGTCTGTATCTAATTAAGCTCCTATAGTCTCTTGTCTTTGCTTTTAGAATGCAACACAGTCGTAATTAATGCCAGCTCCTCGTTTGCTTCATCATCCACAGCTCAGTGCTTCAGTTTTGCTGGTTTTGCCTAAATGAAAATTCATTCCATTTTCTTCTGATGGTGCATTTCACACAGTGGTGGTTACATTATTATGCACTGGACAGTGAAAGCTGAATGTAATTTCTGGAGAAATCCTCCTCCTCTTGTGTGTGTGTGCATGTGTGTGTGTGTGTGCAGGTGTCCATGTGTACGTAGACATTGATGCGTTTTTGTGGGCCATGCACGCTTACATGTGTGTGTTTATTTTCTTTCTCTTTATTATGGCATATACGTATATTGAAAGGTACGGATGCTTAACAGTGCATGCATTTTGTATGCACGCGTGTGTGTGTGAGGACTCGTGTGGCTCATGTTTGAGTTGGGCTCCGGCCACATCCCCCAAATCCTCCGTCTTGTTTTCTCTCTCACCTGAGCCAGGAAATCTGTGGGCAGAATTATGAATGGAAATGAAAACAGGGATTTTAATAGTAAAAAACCCCAGTCAGGATCATTTTACGGATGTGTGTGAGGCCACTGCTACTTTAACGCACTGATCTGTTCTCCAGATTCCCTGGCTGTGGCAAGCTGTGATTATAGGGAGCGTGTCGAATATATTTAAGAAAGACCAGCTGTCCAGCAGGTAAGACAGAAAACTAAATGCTGGGTCTGCGGGGCAGGCGGCGGCACGTCCAAATGAAGGGTGGTTTCATGCCAGGATGCCTGGTAGAGAAGAGAAAACGAGCAGCCCAAGCCAAAATTTACATTTGTCTGGGGGCTGCTGTTATCTTCCAAGCCTGCCAATTGATCAGATCTGTGACATGAGAGACAGGCTTAGCATGGCGGGGCTAATAGACTACTAAATTAGATCTTCACCCAATTAAGCCTACACAGCAGTTGTAAAGGATTTTCCAGAATATGCCAGGCTTATTTGGTAAGAAACTTTTTTTTGTGAAGTCATGTTTTTGATACAGGCCGTGATACAGAAACCCCAGGCACAAGTGTTTCCTTCAGCATCCAAACAAATAGCTGGCATAGTGCACATCGTCAGTGTGTGTACACTGCAGCGTCTTGATGATGTTTTCCAGTTTTAATGAACCACAACTGTCTCCCCGTGTTCTCCAGGGGGTTTCCAGTGTGTCACTCGAGTGTTGGCTTCATGGGTGCGTGTCATTACTCATACACACTAGCCCACATATTTGTTGAAGATTGTGTTACTGCCTTCTGCCACTGTCTTCACCTCCTGTTAGGGTGATGATGACTGTGTGCTTGTGTGTGTGTCTGTATCAGGGTTATGTATTGGTTTGCAGACATATCGCTCAAGCACTGGCTTTTTTATTAAAAATTGATGTATGCTATGTTTTGTGTGATCTTCCCTTTGTGTGTGTGAGCTTGTGGCTGCGTCTGGACTCCCTTGTTTGTTTTTCTCCCCTCCTGTGAGTGTGTTCTTGAAAACGCGAGTGCCTGTTTTCTGTGTATATTTGGGCTCCTGTGTGGTGAAGTGACGTCGCCTCATTGTGACTCACATTGCCGGTTGACCGGTGAAGCTGTTTTCCTGTAAATTCATTATCAGAGTTATGTGGCCGGTATAGCAGAGGCTTAGCTTCCCTGCTGGTGACAGCTGAGCGCTGAGGCACTTTGATTTCACAGCCTCCATCCACTCACACATCCGTGCGTCGACTCATTCATCCATCTCGTACCGCAGCTGATCTCTGACACCGTCTTGTCCCCTTTCATGTTCAAACAGAGCTTAGATTTGCGTTTCTCGCTGCTGACGCCCCTTTCGACTCTTGTTTACCCACACCGGCTCCTTATCCGTCTCTTCTCCTCTGCCCCAACTTACCCAGCGCTCCCAGCAGGAGCCAGCTGACGTCTCTACCCCAAAAAAGTGGGCCCCAGACCCGGGGGCGCCTGCTGACCTCTGTCCTTGTCACTCCCAGCTGATGGATGCGACTCTGCCAATCTGTCATGTAGAGGTTGACAGACGGATGCAGCATGAAGCATATGCACTGACCTCACACACACGCTCAGGTCACCATTACCTGAGCCAGGCTGTTGTGTCTGACTCAATATGACTATCTTAATATTGTGATAGCAACAAAGAAAATGTTCAGTATTTACGATGCTTTTGATTTGCTGTACTTTGCCTCGTTTCATATTTCTGTCTCTAATTAGATTATTACATTGCAGCCAATAAAGCAACGTCCCCCCCCCATCCATCCAGCTTCAGGGGCTCTTGATAGCATCTCCCAGTTGTCAGCAGGCTCTGTGTCGGGCCCATATTTTCAGCGTTCATCACCACAACTAAGTGTGCACTTAAAAGGAGATGCATGACAAGTATGTTAATAAGATTAGCGTTGTGGAAGAGGCCTTTGCGGTGAACACTCTGAGGGCTGGCTCGTCGGGAGAAGGGAGGCCGTTTGTGGAAAACAGCCTCAATTCCCAAAGACCCCGCTTCTCTACAACACCGACTACAGTGGACTGTTCGGGGCTTTACAAGAAAATAAGGCCGAGTGATGAAAAAACAGTAGATTTGGGTCATGAGGATTTTTTTTGTCACTGGATTGGCAACAGAAAAGCTTGACGTGGGTCGGCCAAATGGTCGCTGATTAACAAAAGTGAAGGAAACACCCCAGACTCAAAATCAGAGGACTATCAAAAATCAGAGTTTTATGCCATTTGGGAGCAATTTAAAAAGGCTCAGTTTTTCTTAACAGAGGTGACACCCTGATGGAGGTTCAGTTGCCAAATCGCTGGTGATTATAAAAGTCAGAGGAAGAATGTGTGACTGTTTTATTGTTTTTCCAACCAACAAAAGTGTCTCAGGAAGCGTTGAAGTCCCATGAGTCATTCTCAGTCTTCCATGCTGTCGTAGCACGGCTCCCTTTCATTCCCAGCACTTTGTGACAGGGCTCCTCTGTAATCTGACAGTTTAATCCATTTGGCGATTCTAAAATTGGGGAGATCAGCGGACAATGACTCAGTGAGGCCAAATCTCCCCCCCC
>OMLF01002053.1:9826-19887 GCA_900302615.1 Holocentrus rufus | reverse complement strand
CTTCCCCCTCCTCCTCCTCCTCCTCCTCCTCCTTCGCGGTCTCCTCAGGTCTACTGTACAGGAATGCAGACAGAGAGGCCGCGGGAGTACATCACCTTGACAACCGGAGAAGGGGAGAATTTTTCAGAGGTCTTTGGCTTCAGGTAAACAACTGACAGGATAACAATGAGAATTCCCTGTTTCATAACATAATCTGGACTCCTGGCAGTGGGAGTAAGCACGTTTTTTTTTACTGTAAATTAATAAATGGCATGGAAGTGTAAGGTTGAGTGAGATAATTATGCGTATGTGTGTGTTTTCCAGACTTAACGACCCCACCCAGTGTCCATTCAACGGTTCCAGGAGAGAGGACTGCGAGTGTCGGAAAGACTACGCCACCGCTGGCCTGTCCACCTTCTCCAAAGTCCGCCTGGACCTCAGCAAGATGCACATTATCAGTGAGTCGCCCATACACGCAGCCACCGGCCGGGTCGACAGCAAAAAATATCACGGCTCATGATTAGTGTGCAACACACACAAACACCCGCTCACGCCTAATAACACCCTGCTCCAATGTTAATTACAACAATGTGTATCATCACTCTCACTAAATGTCATCAGAATGCTAAAGCTTGCTGACTTTGTGCCGTTAACTCTCAAATAAGGACCTCCTTCGCCATTTAATTACGTTCAAGCTCATGAGGGTTAATGGGCTCAAGATGTCTTCAAGGTTCATTTAAGTAACGCACAATTAAAAGGCTGGGGGGGGATTAGATGGAATTGCACTAAGTGGATGGAATTATACCGATATTGCCATTAGGATGACCCTAAAACGAAAGCCAGATTTAGGTTAAATTAAAGCTCGTCATCACGGAAGACGCAAAGCCATCATTAAGCCAGTTTATTCAAGGTGTTATGCGTTCAAGATTTGCCTGTCATGTACACTTAATGTTTGGCCCTCTGTCTTGACATTTAGCCACCGACTGGCAGTTTGCGTTCACCCACGAGGGCCAGAAAGTTCCCTTCGCCACAGCTGGAGACTGCTACAGCGCCGCCCGCTGTCCACAGGTGAGGATTACAACAGCTCGAATTTCATGATCAAGGTTTGCAGTGTGGTAATCCACTTCACTCCACTATGCTGTTGTTGTATGATATTGTATTGCTGTTAATGTGGAATTTAGGCAGTTTTTTTCAGTTTACAGTTTGCACCACTACACCCTTACATAGTTTTGTTTACATATAGGAGCATGTACATGTAGAACACATAGGGTCATGTAATTGAGGAGCTTATTTGCAAAAACAAATATCTCCAGTTGCATTCATTTATGTAAACCACATGCTTTTTCCGAGATTATATTAATCAAGAATGCACACTAATACATACAATACAATACATTTTTTGTGAGATTTAAAGGAATATCACAGAATAACAAAAATCTTCATCATGCACCTATTACATAAAGGCAGCAAACTGTCACACTGTTGGATCGTTTTCTCATGGACCACTTCCATCTGTGGTGACCAGACCACCACTTTCCACCCCCCATACACACACACACACAGAGACACACATGCATGCACATGCACACATACATACACACACACACACTTATCCCCCATGCTATGTTGGTTGCTACTTTCATCTTTCTTTCTTATGCTGATTCTAAATCATAGATCTTAGAGTGCCAGACACTTGAAAGTCTGTGTACTTGTTTTTTGTTTATGTTTTTTTTTCTTTTTTACCAAAACATAAGTACATGCATAAGTAAGTGCATACACCATACGTGTGTGTGTGTTAACCTGCTTCATTGTTGCTGTGTTCATCTATGTGAACAACACTGTATAGTTCCCACGCTCCCCCGGCTCCAATCTGCAGCCCAGATGACCTGAGTCTTTCAAGTGTCGACGTGCAGACGGCAGCAGCTAACCACTAGGGAAAGCCAGTAAAACAGAGGGAAAGAGACAAGCACCAATAGGTCCTTCAAACGGCATCCTTTCACCTACTTTCCTCCCCTCTCCTCTCTCTCTCTAGCCTTGTTTTCAAGGCACTTGAGGAAACTTGGAAGTCCTCATGCAAACCTCGCTGTCAAAATTTGTTTGATTACACTTTGAAAGGATATAATGCACACACACGTGAAGTAGACAGATGTATATTTTTGTGAGAGAGCTCAATTCTAATAATTACTGGTCATATTATCTAGCACTGGCTTGAGCAAATCAATCAAGTTTTATTATGGTGCAAGGAATGACAAGGAATGTTGTTTGGTGAGAAGTTGAAAACTGAAGTGTATGGAGCTTGTTTGTGTTGGCTGCAAGATTTAGAAGTACATATGAAAACATTTGTAGAAAAACTCTCTCTCTCTCTCTCTCTGTATTTTTCAGGGGCGTTTCAGGATCAACCTCTCTGGAACGGGTTTCCAAGTGGCTGAGGACACCAAGTGGATCTCCCAGGGCAACTATGCGGTGGCTGATATACATAAATCACAGGTACTGGTAACATGCCACACACACACATACACACTCATATGTCCTGCACATCCAGGGGAAAATGTCACATAGTCTTTGACATTTTGCATACAGCATCTAGAGAAGTGTGAGAATAAGTGCAATAACAGTGATGGGACAAGAGTTATTTGGTGAGGTGCTGGGTAGCAAGATAAATTATATGAGGTGATAATGAGGCTAAGTCTTATTTAACATTCATTATTATTTAGTGGCCCCTGGCAGCCCTTCTCACATCATGCTCCCTTCCTCCATGTATCTGCTTCATCTTTTCTATTCTTGCCTGTTCCCCCTCACCCTCCCTCCATCCCTCCCTCCTCTCCTGCTTGTCCTCTTGGCTTCAGAGGGCTGTCTGGGCATGGTCCCAAGTGGGCTCCGTATCCCAAGCTCCTCTGGCTCCTCATAAACCTGCTGAGAGAAGAGCCTTATTGGGCAGCTGCTCTCTCAAGTGGGCCCCCCCTCGCTTTTGAAATGGAGATCAAGCTGGAGAGCGCTTTTTGGCAAGGCGAAAACAGGAGGGGATGGAGATGCCAAAAACTGTTCACAGTCTGATATCCATAGCCAGCCGGCCTGCTCTGGGCACTCCAGGCTGTTTAAATAAAGCCAGGTTGTGGCAGTGGGATGGAGAGAGCACTCCAGAGGAGATCAGACAAACCACTCATTGCATGCTGTGGCTTTCATGGCGTGGGAGAGTGCTTTTGGCTTATTTGTCTAACGCAATTTACTTTTTTGTTCCGAGGAGTGTATATGAAACTGCCCATTATGCTGCATGCAAACAGTGTTAGCGATTAATTAGCTTGTATTTCTCTGCTCATCACTTAGGGTGGTCACCCATTTTATACCTGCTTGGTGGGCTGTGCTCTTTGTTTGGCAAATGTTTGAAATAGCTAAGCAAATTTCAGCGTCATCAAAACAACCTGCCACAAATTGCTTATTTAAAAGAGGTGACATTCTCAGACCACTTGGAAGTAGAATAGCCTTTTCCATCCCCAGCTGTTTTTTTTCCCCATATCCTAGAAACAGCTGTTTTACAGTCTTATTCAGACACCAGATGGTGACAGCATGAAAAATGTTTTACGGTCACATTTTTCTTATTTAAAACCAAAAGTAAACAAACTGCAATCCTGAAAAGTGTGATCTCTTAAATTTTAGTGTCTGTATCACTAGATGAAACTTACTCATTCTTCATTTCTTAATAAAATTGTCAGTCCTTAGGCTACAAAATCACGTGTAACTCATGCGATTCCTCTTGTGTCCACAGGATGGCAGCACAGTAACAGGAATGTGTGGAGGCTACTGTGGTAAATGCACTCCGTCCTCTGGCTCCACTCTACCTGTAACAGTGGCATAGATCTAACACTTTCAAACAGGTATGGGGTGTATTAATGATTATAACAACTGTGTTAATCAATCATCAACTCCTGCAGATAATTAAGAAAGATCAATGAATATGAAGATCAATGAATAGACCATTTTTCTCTTCAATGCTACTGCAGGTGAATGTTGCTCATTGTTTGTATCCATCTGATTTTCGGCATCTGTCTCCGTCTTCTTCAGGTGCTCCTCATGTCAAGACGTCCCTCCTCTCTCAGTGGTGCTCAAACCCGTCCTTCACATCACCTCTGTCCATCCATTGTGTACATAGTGTAAATGAATCTGGTGTAAGTACTGTACATAGCATGCTAAAAAAAAATAATAATTATTTATTGTACTCCACATTTATTTTTGTATTGTGAGATAATTTAAGGGTTTTTATTTTCAAGAGCAAACACCGCACAGTGTCTATTTGCCATGCATCAGATACCTGCCGAGATGTGCCTTCCATTGTGGATTTGCCGTTTTGACTTTTTAATACTGTTATTGATCCATAATACACTTACGAAGGTGCCATATATTCTGTTTTGTCCATGCATTGTCAAATAAGCACCATGATGGTCACCAGTTCTGTTTTTCCAATGCAGTGAGGTGTCTCCATTCATTGGGTCATTTTTGGTTTTTTTTTTTTTTAATCTTTATCAGTTCAGGAAGGTTTGCTGAGCAGACATGTCATTCAGCACCACCATGTTTTACACTCACAGTTACTCACATTCACACCTGGGAGATGCCCAGTGCAACTGCAGTCTGACACTGGTTACCACTGAGCAGCTTAAACACGTTTTTGTTTCCGACCTTCCTCAAGGCCTTACTTTCAAGGCGTTCCCTATGCAGATTTTCCCTGTTAGTGCAGGGGACCTTCCAGTCACAAGCAGGCCTCCCTGACCTGCAACTTTTGTTCTAGATTCGTCCAGCTTGTTTGTCCAGCTGCTTACACATACTGGACTGGGCATGTAGTCTTTGTAATGCTATGTGCCTTTGAGTGGGTTTTACCCCAGTACAGTTTGGCCCTGAAGTGTCGTATTTGTTGCTGCAGCTGGGTTTTTCAAATGGCAAGCTAAAAAAAAAAGGCTGTCACATCTTGGATGTGTCCAAGCTGCTCCATTAGGATTTCTCCAGCAGTTAATTTCAGGTGGAGATCCTCTTCCAGCAGGACAGGGCAGAGGGAAGAGGGCAGGCTAGACCATTCTGACCTATTGTGGACTACCAAGGGGAGGAGAAGGTGGAAGTTCTGGTGTGACAATAATGCAGATGTTGTTACAGTTCTATAACCACAGAACCAGAAGAGAAAGAGACATTCCCCGTATTGATGCAGTAACTTGTTATAGTTTTACTTAGACTTGTGAAGGCTAAAAAGCACTTCACTTCAGCGCAGCTTCAGGATCACAGGAAAGGAGGCCGGGCTGGCTGGCTGTTGTTGCTGAGAGGCAGTTAAAGAAATGTTTACTGGAGGTGTTTTCTGATGTGAGCTCAAGCAGAAAAGAGTTTGATGAGCAAAGAGGACAACATGACAAGTAAAAGTCAAGAAAGTGAAATTTGGGTTTGTTCTGAAGTACTAGACTGGCTAGAAAGAGGTGTACATGTATGTGGGTAGGGAACGCGGTGGGGCATATCAAACACTAACACTTAAAACATAAAGCCTCATAGCAAAGACCAATAAAAAATGCATACTCCTCCCCCCACACACACACTTAGAAGTATGCACACACTCATTCATAGACACACTGTTGGATCTTAAGCTGAGGCTCACAGGCTAAAAGCACCACAGAGATCATGCTGCCAGACATGAGAGATAATCAAATTCCCCTCCATATCTATCAGGTAGCATGCAATGACAAGGGGGAGTCATTAGCCCTTAGCTTTCACAGAGCAGACAGTTATCTTATCTGGAGCAGCTTGAAAGAATTCAGAAAGAAAGAATTCACCTCAGGCCAATAAAGATCCGGTAGATACAGAAGAGACACAGTGCACTGGGCTTGCACTGGGCTGGCCCTGGAGACACCTCTCAAGCTGCTGAGGCCACAGGCCTTGAAGCGTGTTTTTTGGCCAGATGCTGCCTCCTGTACCTCACTTTTTTTTTCTTCTTCTGCCTTTGTGTTGCAGAATCTGTCCAAACGGTGTACAGATATTTTCATGTTGTTCCGGGTTAGAGAATTTTGATTTATTGTTCTTTGTGACAATATCAGGGTACTTCTTATTTGGTGTACATGTATTATTTTATATTTTTAACCAATGTTATGCATTTCATGGGGCATTTATTTTTTTTTGCAAAACATGTGCATTTCAGAAACCGGAGATAAAATCAACAATATCAAAGAATTTAATCTCTCAATATTATTTGTAAACCATGATCATGTTGGGTACATGCTTTTAATTACATATATTCACTGTTACGATGCTGACAGATGAAGAAGCCATATTTGCCTTCCAATATATGGTGCTATTCTTTCAGTGCCTTATGAAAAGTCCTGAACATGTACCTCTGCATCTGTCATTTCACTTGCACAACGCAGCCAAAGGGAAGTCCACAACATTGCAAGTGAATAAGCCAGTATAGACGTATGAAAGGACGGTCTGATGACATGAAAAGAGAGTTTTGTGTCTGATTTTTCAACCTGACAATCAAACTGATAAACACTGTTGTCACTGTCAGAATTTACTTTAGTCAAATGATTTCTCAGGTGCCATAAATGAAGGGATTATTAGGATATTTAAGTATATTTATCTTATTTTACATATTTGCCACATGTTTATTGGGTAACAGAAATGTAGTAGTATTATTATTAATGACTTATATATGCTTTGTTTTATATGCAAGTATTTATTTTCTGTTTCATTTTGTGAATGTACATAGGCTCTCACCATAGATTACTATGAATTGCCATGCAGTATTGCTATAAAATGAGCCTTCTGGCAACACATTTTCGGTCTTGTGAATATGTTTTTTTTATATGTATGTCTGCATAATTTTGCTAAATTGGTGTTCAGTGCTGGCATATGAAATGTATGATTTATGTATGAGATCAGATGAGGGAATGATCAGAGAGAAATAAAATGCCTGACACATGCCACCCTCGTCTGTGAGCTTTTCCTGCGGTAATAAATCATTTTCATGCTCCAGCTTGTCCTTGATGCACCATCCAACTGTAATATTGGCTATAATGGTCATGAATAGACAATAGCCTTGATACGCAAGGGCCATAAAGTTCTTATCGCTTCCATTAAATTATTATGACACATTTTCCACCATCATAAAAACTGGGTTGTGCCTCGACAGATGTGTTACATGGAGCTGCTTTTAATTTTTATGATCCAACCGTCTCTGTTTGTCATGGTGGCCATCTATTAGGTGTAGCCACTGGTCATCCCGTGTCAAACCTGCTGATGCAGATCAGATTTTAGGAGAACAAAAAAACCTTTTAATTACGGCCAGTGTATGTCCACACTCATCTCTCAAACTTTCAGTGGCTGTGCAGTACTTTCACTGGAATGTGTGAATACACATTTTAAACATGGACGAGGTGAAATGTGCAATAAGCTGCCTGGATTTTGACCTTCTCTGAATGTTGTTTTCTCTTTCTCCTTTAACATTTTCTGAACCTAGACATTCCTTTATTAGATATTCTTTCAACACAGGAAGATCAGTAATAGTCGATGTGTGAATATTTCACTTTTTAGACGCAGCTTTACCTCTTTAGAGCCTGTGCTATCGTGTCCTTGTCATGCTTCGTGGGACTGGGGAATACAACACTGTTACATTGACTGTGGGGCACCATGAATATGCATTTAAGTATTGCAATATGTGTATGACTCAGGTTCCATCTAAGCTGTACAAGCCCGTGTGATTTATATTTCATGTTGTTTTGGAAGTCTCAGGTGAGCGGTAGCAATGGGAGCCAACGTGTAATTTCGGGACTGACTCTTCAAGTGCCTGTCAACAGTGTCAGTAAGCTGCTTTTAAAAGAGAGGCTGTTATACAGAGAATAGGCACCGGTGTGGAAAGGAAAGGGAGAGCAGAGAAAGGGGGCTTTCAACAGCTCCAGAGGGCTTGTCTAAACTCATGAACGTGATTCAGAAGCAGATTTGAAAACATCCCAGGGGTTGGTTTGCAGAAAAACCCTCTCTCTCCTTGCACACACACACACACACACACACTCATAGATGACAGCACCATGTCAGACAGGTTTACATTACATCAGATATTCCTGGAAAAAGAAATTACAGAGTAATGCTCAAGGAGAAATCATCTTTGCTAGGCACATGCAGCCAAATGTAATCCAAATACTGTTTAATAAGCTTTGTCTCGCTTCTCATATATAAGTGGTTGCATCACTTTCAGAATATTTTGATAAATTCTTCCAAGTGCGCTGAATGCCGGTAGATCTAATGTTTCACAGTCACTTCCAGCTGTGAGACTGTAGGTGTTTGGCAACGTATCTGTGATAAGATCAGATAGTGGCACCCGTATCAGTGGTGTGCTTGGAGATCGCAATGAACCCTACTTTGGATGATATAGTCAAGTGAATTTCATGGTTTCCACTGCAAGGGGTAATATGTCACGGTCACTGGCTTTGAACTAATCTGACTGATCTAATCTATATGGGAGATATTGATGTTGACTTAGAGGATGAGGTGAACCAGAACGTTTACTGAGATGTGTCTCATATAATATCCTATAGTCTACTGTACTTATTCTGTAGAGGACATGGTTTACTGCCTGATGGCATGGTGTTAAATGGTGTTATATGGCACTTTTGCACCTTTAATGTGGCTTATTTAATGTGACAGTGTGGGGACATGTACTTTGTGTGTGTGTGTGTGTGTGTGTGTGTGTGTGTGCTTTCGTGCATGGTTTGCTTAGTGTTTGCTATCTCCATGGATCCCTCACGGGAGGCGTGTCCTGTTTTGACACCAGCCATCAGCAAACACATGTAAACTGGCCAGGTGGCTGAGAGTGGAAACATCATTCACAGCTACAACTCCACTGCTTATTTACACAAAAAGACCAGCGGACAACTGGCCTTGCCAAGACACCTTAAAGGTAAGCGTCATTGCTCAAATTTTTTTAAATTTTATTTCACTGCATCTCTGTTATGCATGCAGTGATTGGGTGCTTATCCACAGCACTTATTTTGGCATCTATTGGTTTATTGCTTTATCATCATCCCCATTAAGTTTCCTGGGATCCTCACACAAAGCAACAATAGTCTACTATACACAAATACCCAAAAATGAAATAAATATACAAATACATATAATAAATACAATGCAAAAAATAAACCATTTTATTACTGTTCATAAATAAATAAAAACATCATTAAAATAAATGTAGTAGATAAATAAATAAATACACAAAATAAATGTGATGCAAAAAATACACAATTGTACTACTGTTCAGAAATAAATCAAAGCATTATTAAATGAATGTAATAACTGAATAAATGAATAAATAAATAAATAAATGTAACTAAGTCAGAACTATATATGCAACCTTAAAGCTCTAGATCAGTTCAATGTCCAGTTGTACGGCTTCATTAATAAGATCCAGGTTGATCATATGACTATTTTCATCAGTTGATTCTTTAACTTCTTTTTACAACTAAACTTTGTGTTCGCCAGCCGAATGGGTTCTAAAAACTTACTGCAGTTGAATGTGGTTTATGGCATATTGTGGATTTTAAAGCGTTATTCCTGGTTGAGGAAGTACAATGTCAACACTTGATGTTTGTCTTGTAGAGTGGGTGTGACTGCCTTCAACATATTCCTGCTGATCAGCCAAAAGATTGATTTCTTTAATAAAACACTTTTCTGATAAATGAAAGAAGGAATAGCTGAAATCTGTATTCAACTGGCATTTGATCAGTATTACCAGCCATCTCACTCGCTCACTCTCTCACGACTCTGTGAGTGGATTCATGGAGTTTCTATGGGAGCTATGCGGGTAAAGCTTTTCGCCCTAAGGTGCTGCGGCATGATCAAGTGCAGCGTCCTTGTTGGTATTCTTCCTGGGCCTCTGGTCATGCCTCTAGTCACCAGGGCCTTCGTACGTCACTGTGCATTGTGGGTCCCCAGATACCAATTCTCCACAGCTAAATGGCATCAACGACTACCAGCATTATACCTCCTCTTTCTGTAGGGTGTCAGGGCACCCTTGTAAAGCGTTTGCATTGCTGTCTTTGCTGACTAAGCGAGGAAGAGGGAGGGGG
>OMLF01002050.1:2612-14424 GCA_900302615.1 Holocentrus rufus | reverse complement strand
ACACAGGTTGAAAGTTTTATTATAGGAGTTGCTCATTAATCTGTTGACGTTCTTAGCAGTCTTTGAGTGATTTAATGGAATTAATGTTAGTTTCTGTTAACACAAGAGGTTTACGTGACTTGGTAAAGAGGAAAGCTTTTTTTTTTTTCGTTTTGCTAAGAGGTTAAAGCAGATCTGATCTTTTTACAGGAGTATCATTCTTGCCCAGATGATTTGATGATGATTGATGATGATTTTTGTCTCATTGAACTTACCAAGCACTAACCTGCGGACAAGATTTTATTTAGATTATTATTTAGTATTTTTTGGACTATTAACTTTTGCAACAATTCATGTATCTCTCTGACCCTCTGTTGTTTCTTCCACAAGCTCATTAGCATCCGAGCTGTGTGCCCCTCTCTCTTCTTCTCCCTCTCTCTCCCTGTCTTTTTCCCTGTCTGTCTTGTCTTAGGCATCTCCTGCTGCACCATCACCCATCCTGGACCCGCTCTGCTCCCCTGGCTGTCGCTGCCATTACGGAGTCTGTCCTCCTGCCAGGTCTCCATGGTGATAGTGGTGACGTGGCTCAAGTCCTGCCTGCCCCAATGACACCTGGAAGCTGCTTGGCATCCTCTGCGCCACATTCTTTATATATTATAAATATGATATTTTTGTTATTTTTTTCACAGTTGTTGTATTCTGTCTGTGTTCTGTACACACAACATCTATTTCACATCTGTCCATCCTGGGAGAGGGATCCCTCTGTTGCTCTCCCTGAGGTTTCTTCCTTTTTTTCCCTGCTAAAGGGGTTTTTGTGGAGTTTTTCCTTATTTGATGTGAGAGTCTAAGTGCAGAGGATGTTGTATTGCTGTACAGACTGTAAAGCCATCTGAGACAAATTGTAATTTGTGATATTGGGCTATACAAATAAAAATGACTTTACTTGACTTGATACTGAAACTTTGGAAGAATCAATGAAATTTGGCTGTCACATGGTTCCAATCATTCTGCTGGGGTAGCCATCCTCAAAGACAGATTTAAAGGTAAAATATTCAAAAGTCAATGAGTGAGTGATTCAAAAGGCCACTGGCTTTTGCTTATCATTGAAATAGCAGAAAATCATTTTGTTTTAGCTAATATTTATGGGTACATGTCCTCCACTTTGAACAGACTTGAAAAATTAGAGAAACGAATTAAAACCCTATTAGACAATTATCCCTTGGCTAAAATTATATTAGGGGGTGATTTTAACATGGTGTGCTCTAATATCTGTGTATCTGTTTTCCGTCATGCACAGTGAATTCTGAAAATAGATTAATCCATTTTTGTAATAGGATGAATGTTTTGGACATATGGAGATATAAAAAAACGCAACGGATGGACAATTTACCTGGGCTAATAAAGATCTTACTGTTCAATCAAGAATCAAGTTTCGGCTGATTTCAACAGAGCTTGAACCTTATCTAACTTAACATCTTTCGAATTGGCTTCCATGAAACAATTATGCACGACCTCATCTTTCCTTAGTGGTAAAGTAGTGGTACTTTATCGTCCTCCAGGACCTTACAGTCAATTCTTAGATGATTTCTCTGAATTTATTTCTGATATTGTTATTAGAACTGCTAAAATCCTCATAGTAGGGGACTTCAACATTCATGTTAATATCTCCTCAGATCCTCTCAGCAGGTCCATGAACCCACTCATTCCAGTGGCAACACTTCAGACCTTATATTAGCTCGCGGTTTAGATGTTTCTCGTGTCGTAGTTTCTCCTTACACTGCTGCCCTATCTGACCATTACCTTATTACATTTCAGATAATGCTTCCATCTCCTCTAGTTAATCCACCATCTACCACGACTCTTTGCTCCCGTCGCATTAATTCCGCCACTGCTGCTATGCTTACTGACCTGCTGCCTCCAGCCCTTATGTTGCTTGATGATTACCAGAGTTCATTGAATGACTTGGCAGATGGCCTAAGCTCCACTCTCCTTAGCGTTATTGACTCAGTAGCACCACTAGTTACAAGACACAGGCGAAGACACTCTACACCATGGTTTAATGATGATACCCGTGCACTTTAGCAGACATGCAGAAAACTAGAGCGATACTGGTGTACCACTAAACTAGAGGTCTTTCGCCTTGCCTGGCATGATCACTTAGTCCAGTATAAACGTGCCCTCTCTGCAGCTAGATGTGCTTATTACTCCAAAATTATTAACCTAAACAAAAATAATCCCAGGTTTCTTTTCGACACCATATCGAAACTTACCCGAAATCAACTTCTTCAGCCTAGCTCAATTGGTGCATACGATTTTGTTACATTTTTTACCAGTAAAATTGACGTAATTCACAATGATATAGCTAAGAATTCGAGCAACCAGCTTGCCAGTGCGTCCCCCATTACTGTTCCAAAGACCAATCATGTTGTGCACCCTCGCACTCAATTTGACACCATTTCTCTAGATGCTCTCTCAAAATTGGTGCACACGGCTAAACCAGCTTCCTGTCTGCTAGACCCTTTATCTGCTAAACTCTATATAGAGCTCTTCCCAGTCCTCAGCCCAACAGTGCTAGATCTGCTAAATTTATCACTGAAATCGGGAATTCTACCCTCCTCTTTTAAAATGGCTGCGGTCAAGCTGTTGCTTAAAAAACCTAACCTTGATCCTACGGTCTTAAATAACTACAGGCCAATCTCTAATCCTCTCCAAAATAGTTGAAAAAGTTGTAGCTGCTGAGCTACGTGACCATATGTCCTCTAGCAGTCTGTTTGAAACATTTCAGTCTGGCTTCAGGAGCTTTCATTCCACTGAAACTGCGCTCACTAAAGTAACCAATGACCTTCTCCTAGCCATGGACTCTGGTGCTACCGCAGTCCTGTTACTACTTGATCTGAGTGCAGCCTTTGATACAGTGGATCACACCATTTTATTAGCGCACCTTGACAGTTTGATTGGTGTCCGTGGCATGGCGCTCTCTTGGTTTAAATCTTACCTCTTAGAAAGAAGTGTGTCTTTTATAACAATGTGACCTCTGAGTACCCTGAGCTTAACTATGGCGTTCCTCAGGGGTTGGTTTTGGGCCCTCTGCTATTCTCCATTTACATGATTCCCCTGGGCGAAATTATCCATAGTTTTAAAATTAGTTTCCATTTTTATGCTGATGATGACAGATCTACATACCCATCAAACGTAATGACCACTCTGAGTTAGCCAACCTAGAAGCATGTCTGTGTGCTATTAAAAGTTGGATGTCCTCCAACTTCCTGATACTTAATGCAAGCAAGACTGAAATGTTACTCTTTAGTCCTAGAAATCTCCCCTGTTTTAATAACTTCACACTCAACTTCGTTAACTGTATAATTTCTCAGAACTCTACAGTTAAAAACCTTGCTGTGATTTTCGACCACAATCTCTCTCTAGACTCTCATATAAAAAATGTAACCAAAATCTATTTTTTTCATCTTCGTAATATCGCCAAAATTCGTCCCATGTTAACAATGGCAGATGCGGAAACTATTGTCCATGTGTTTGTCACATCTCGTCTTGATTACTGTAATGTTCTGTACTCTGGTCTGCCTGCCTGTAGTACTAAAAGTCTCCAGCTTGTCCAGAATGCTGCTGCCAGAATCCTGACCAGAACCAGGACATTTGACCACATTGCGTCTGTCCTGTCATCTCTTCATTAGCTCCCCATCCATGCCAGGGCAGATTTTAAGGTCCTTTTATTAACATATATGATTCTACATGGCCTCGCACCGGCTTATTTAACAGATTTAATTTCACCCTACAGTCCTTCCCGTGCCCTTCGTCTCATGGAGCTGGTTTCTTAGTTGTCCCAAGAGTTAAAAAAAATGTCGGTCGGCTACCGTGCCTTTTCCTATCGATCTCCCTTCCTTTGGAATGGTCTACCTGCAGACATCAAGGAGGCAAACTCCCTTGCTACTTTTAAAACAAAACTCAAGACATATCTGTTTTCTTTATCCTATGGATAAAATTTGCCTCTAATGACTATTGGAGGGAGACTCAGTCACTTCACAGACAGTCCTATCTTAATTTAGATTAGGGTCTGCCGGTTTAGATGTCTTTCTCTGTTCTTCTTCTCTTCCCGGTTGGTAGACACCCTCTGTCTCTGTTTTGTGTTACTAACCTGTTCTCCTCTGTCTGTGTGTATGTGTGTCTCCAGCATTTAGGTTGGTGGCCTGACCCTGCTTCCTGCCCTGCTGTCCCCAGTCCTGCTCCCTCTGCATGGCCCTGCATCTCCTGCACCTTGGACCCCCCCCCGGATCACCCATCTCCTCCACCTCCATCCCACCTCCACCCCCTCATTGCTGCTGTGGCCTTAAGACTGTTCCTCGTCCCTGTCTCCGTCCGTCGAGGCTTGCTGCTGCTCCTTCTTTTGTTGTTTATTGTTTTTGATCCATTGTATAATCACCCATTTGGTCGGCACCTGTTGCACTCCTGGCTTGCCAGGAAGGGGCCCCCTCTCTCTGTGGTCCTTCCCAAGATTTCTTTGATTTTTTGGGGAGTTTTGTCTTGCCCAATATGAGGGTTAAGTCAGGGGGTGTCGTCCTATTTTGTTTCTTATAAACTGTGGGCCTGTAAAGCCCTTTGAGACTGTGTACAATGATTTTGGGCTGTAAATGAATACGAACTCGAACTTGAACATGATAGCAAACAACTAACTTTACCTACATGTTTGGTAGCTAAGCTTGCAATGCCTCGGTGTATAGAAAAACACAAAATGCAATACTCTTTCAGTCATGCCAATATAAACTAAGATTTGAACATGTTAGTACATAGCAGATAAAAGTTGACTTAGCTAGCAAACAAACAGCTTACCGGTCAAGAATAAAAGTAACAGCAACACTGGCATGGCTCCTCAGCTTATTTCCTCCTTCAGCTCACACGACCAAAGGCTGCACAGATAAGCGCTCTTCTTGCTCCCATTTTCGTCGTGGAGCTGTTGGGGGGATTCCGGGGCTTCCTTGTGGGATTCTATGTGGTTTCCCAGTGTTTAAAACATTGCTTTGACCTATACACAGCCATTCCCTCACTGACAAGCTACGAACTGGCAACATGCTATGGAGAGAGTAGTTGCAACACCGCAACGCTACTGGCTCAGCGGCGCTGTTCCTGCTGCTGATGTAAATAAACACAGGACTCATTTCGGACCCGACAAAATTATTAAATTGATAAAAATCGTAGTTAATATAAATTTTGTGGGAAAGTTGATACTTTTATTCTACACCCCTCGGGATGCCCCATTGATGTATTATTTTTTAAAAATTCCTCATTTCCATAAAAATCTTGTATCTAGCACCTTTAAGTCAGAAATAAGGGGTATTAATGCTGGAATGGAAAGGCTGTGTGGTAACGGTGAATTACGCACAAAATTTGGTTCTCAAAGATGTAATGTGAAACATTGTGACTTGCTCCTCATTTCCATTCTTTGTTTCCTCTACAGATTTGAAGTTCAAGATTCAAAGCTGAAGTTCAAGATCCACATTCACACTCTTATTCATTGCATGTTTGACACCAACCTTCTTTTACAGTCTCTCTTTGAATTAAAACTGCCTCCTCTCTTCTCTTCTGGGCTCTTTTTTTATATTTGTGATGTTAGAAAAATGGCTGTAGCAGTCTCTGTGACATCCAGTTTGGTGGTATAGCAGTAGGTTTCTGGGCTTCCGAGTTGAATCTTCACACTGCTTCTTCAGCTATAAGAATCTCTCTAGTTTCCCGGTCTTTTCATAGAAATTAATATTTTTTCCCATCCTGTGTCAATTTTTATTTCATTTGTTGAAAACTGTAGAAGTTGTTAACAAAAAAATGGGTCCTCCCTCGATGGGGATCGTTTAAATACACAAAATCTCCTGTTGGCCCACCGCCTATGAAGCACACTCCAAACTTTCAGCGTGTCATGCTGCCCTCAGAACACATTCCAATAAATATAACACCAATCTCCTTGCTCTGGCTTTCCTGACAGCACACTGGTCAAAGATGTCAGCTAGCTGCTTCAGCATGACATGATGGTGTGGAACATGAAGCCACATCTATATTCTGCACTTCACCTCTCTCTGTTTTGTTTGAAGCCAGATTTCAACAACTTGACCACTGAGTTGTGAGAGATCTCTATATACCTTGAAACAGAAAAAATCCTGTTGCAGTGGTGTGCTGATCACACAACTAATGAAGGTTCCAAGGTCTTTCCAGAACTCTGCCAGACAGAAGTTCTTTGAGAAATTGAGACAAGTTAGTAGTTCTAGGGGTTTTTGAGAGCATTCCAGGTGGTTCCACAGCAGAATGAAGAGTTTAATCTCTCTCTAATCGGAATTCTCTAGAAAATGCCCCAGTTATAAAATACATAAGAACAATTACTCCAAATTTCATCAGCAACAAAATGTTTCCTTATGGGAGAAATCTGCTCAAATTGGAGGTTTGTGGCTTAATGTGTCTCAATTTGATTACAATTGTGAGCATTTGGTGTTTTATGAAGGAGGTTGGACCACATTATACCACATTGTCAAGTCAGCATTTATTCTCAGGCTTTCTCCGTGACACCAGAGGAGGTAGCTGTAGCCAACACTTGAAGAGCTGGCCTCTGGATAAAGGTCTGCTGTTAAGAATGTGGTGAAGATGGTACTGTCCAGCAGCATAATGATGTCCTATATGTTAATAGTGTTACAAGTGACAGTCACCATCTGTATGGGCCAACAGGTTGTTGGCTGTTTTTTTTGTTTTGTTTTGTTTTTTGCTGTGTGGTATGGGACTTGTGTTGAGATGAAAAAAACATACTTGGAGAGGTAAAGTGAGTATTAATGATGGTATTTGGAAGTCGTTTACACATTTTCTAAAGCATAGTGACTTGGAGGATTTACGCTTACAGCACAGACAATTAGATAATGCATGAATGGACTGATATGCAGAATACCCACACAAAAGGCACGGTGTTTTTCCCTTCTCTTATTTTTCTTTTTTCTTTGTTTTTTTTTTTTAATAATTTTTAAAAAAAAATTTACCTACTTTTCCTCTCTCTGTGGGAACTCCCTCCAACATTGAGTACTCTGTTGTGTGTTGTGGGATTTCAGGGGAAATCCCAATACAAATGTTTCTTAAAAACTGTTTTTTTTTTTTTTTAATGAGCATATAAAACAGAGTGAGCACCACATTGAAATGCTCCCATGTCCCTCGTTAAAAACATTGCATTCTCCATCTCAGAGGCATGTATTCCTGGCAGGCTCTTTTTATTAAAACCAATGTTCCTTACAAAGCTAATCCTCTCTTTCAGACTTAACAACTTTAATGCAGATTCCCCCTCTTTAGATTGTCTCTAATGATGCACAATGATGCCTCTGATGGCTTCTCTTGTTTGTAAGCATCAGTTACAACGTCATGGTTTTAGGTTTAAAATTATGACGGTACCAGGCCAGATTTCCCTATTTGTTCCTGCATGGCATAAATAATTAAGGGGGCACTTTTACCAGTTGCTACTGTAGATCCAAAATAATCTACAGATGCATTGTTTTCTTAGACATGAGCAGAATGTTGGATTGGTATCAGTCAGTGTGCATGATTAGTTAAATAAGAGATTGCTTTTCTTGGCCTATAGTGGGATAAATAATAAAACAAGCAAAAGATAAGCAGATAGAGGCAATGAGTGCTGCATGTTGATCAGTGTCTGCTGGCAGCTGCAGAGGTCATGGAGCACACTAGTTACATATTCATCAGCCAAAAGTTTTGCCCGGGTCAGATACACTTTTACTCTCCATAATCTCTATTCATTGCACAGCATCTCTGTCTTCTGTGAAGCTTTTTATATAGCCGGCCTGTGCAATAGAGCTAAGAAAGGAGTTGCTATGGATATCACAAACACATAGGGAGATGAAGGTGAGGAGGGGATTAATGCTGAATCAAATAGTCCCTCCCTTTCTCAAGCTGCATCCTTATCTCAAGCTTGCAGGACTGCTGGAACAGATTATGCTGCTTTGAGGAGATCTGGTGAAGGCTGGTTTCTGTTGGGCTGCATTAGCTGTGGGTCATCAGATCCCCTGACACTGTCTGGCCATTCTCCCACCCTAACTAGATTCAGTGTGTTTGTTTTGGGACGGCACAGTTGCCATTGTGATGGCAGAGCTCCTTGCACAGTGACCTGCTTGGTAGCCAAAGTTTTAGGCCATATGGGCCAATCAAATTACCCTTTGTCCTGCTTGCTTTAAGTTAAGGAATGACTCTGGCCCTGTGACTCTGGGCCTGGCAGGAGGTCGCAGAGGCCAAAGGCAGGCCTGGGTCTTTATGGGTGATAATTAACAAATGAAATAATGGGATCATCTTCCCCTCATCTATCACAAGCTGCTGAGAAGCCACTGAGCCTTCGTGAAAGCAAAGGCCTCAGAAGGGCCTCATGGTTGTTGGCTTCTCTTTCAATCTGCCTCCTCTCAGTCAAAGACAGGGAGACTAATCTAATATTTACTTTAAAGCAAGGATAAGAGTCACTGATGTTACCTTGAGCCCTCCCTTCTTCCTCTCTCTTTTAATGTTCACCATCATTCCTTCCTTTGCCCCCATCTCTCACATTAAAGGAATACTCCAACGATTTGGACAAAATACCCTTTATCCGACTTACCTAGACTGCTTCGGTTCTGACAGCATTTTGTGTTAGCTTAGCTTAGCAAAACTTGAAGTCTACCATACTACCTTATGGTAATGAAATACACATCTTGGAATATATATATAAAAAAAGGAAGAAAAAAAACGAGTCGTTTTTGGAGAAGTTAGATGATTGGAACCAACCGATGAATACATATGTTTGGCAATTATAGTTCCAACCATCTATAGTTTCTATCATCTCATCTTTATGCTAAGCTAACACAAAATGATAACTGTTGGAACTGAACCAGTGGATGAACAGAGGTGAACATGGTATCGAACCTCTTGTCTCAGTTTCGGTAAGTCGGATAAAGAGTATTTTGCCCAAAATGTTGAAGTAATCCTTTAAACATATTTTGCACGCCTGTTGGAAATATTGGATGGCAACGAAGCTATTGAAACTGCAATTTATGAAAGGGAGAAATGGCATGTGTTTTTTTTTTTTTTTTTTTTTTTATGAATGTCTCTGTGCTCAAGAAACAGGAATGTGTGTAAAAGAGAAAGAACAAAAAATATAAGAGCGTGCTGCCTATTTCTTAGTGGGCACGAGGCCAGCTGCAGCCCAGAGACCGTGGTGAATCGCTGTATAACTCACAATCACATCTTCTATGAAAGACATCCAAAAGGATTTCCCAACTGGCCAATCAACTGCATCCCTCCAGCCAGTGGAGCCTATTGTGTAACGCTAATGCGAAGGGACAGATCTCCCCTGCCTCCCCCTCAATTATTCTCAATTATTTACAAAGGGACACAACTATAGGTGATAGTTCACTTTGGTAGACCATAAACACACATATCTCAATGTAAACGCAGACGTCTGCTGCTCGGAACATCTGCAGGTTCAATTGCTTGTGCTTTTTACGCATTTTTTTTCAAACAGTATTATGGAGTTAATTTCCAAACTGCTAAATGTCCATTTTGGAATTGATAATAAAAGTTCACATGAGACTGGGATGGATATTCACATTGTGTTACACGATTGGAAAAATTACACTTATTGGCCTAATGGCTGTGCTATGATTAAAGGTGAAAAACTGAAAAGTGATCTCTTAGACACCACTTGCTTTATTTTGATGAATTTTGAGGGCAAAACAAAAAGGAGGAAATTAGCTACTTGGGTGTTGTTGTTTGTCATATCTAGCCTGTTGAGCTTCCTTTTTCTATGCCTTTCAATTCAAGAAACTGTTTCAAGAAACTGTTGTAGCATTTATTAAAAACATAAGATTGATAGTCCTGATGGAAGTGCTAGAATTAAAGGGAAAAATTCTAACTTTGAAAGGCCATGGCTTTTACATCACCAATCTCATTTTGACAAAATTTTGTGAGATAGTGCATCTTGTTGCTGAATGAACCATGGGGTACTTGCATCATTTCTGGGGGTTAAAGGAGTCTGTGCAGTATTATTCTCTTTGTACTATACTGGTTAGAGATTTGACTTTTTGAACTTCCAAATGAAAAGCAGTGAATGACATCAGTGTGGATACCTGGAAAACCCAAAGCTGATGTTTGCATCTACTGTATTACTTCACCAAAACGCAGAAATGTAATGAGAACAAAGAAAACTCCCTAGTTTCAGCTGTTGAAATAAAAAAAGCATCTGGCTCTTCAGATCCCTCTCAGTCTTTGCTGGAGTCTGAGCAACTATATAGCACCAGTCAATAGTGTGGTCCCATCAGAGAAGAGGCAGGCTGGCCGGCTTGGCCCTTCAGCTTGGGAACAGAGCAGAGGTCACTGGTCAGCTGGCCACCAAGACAAGGGAAGAGGCTGGAGAGAAGAGAGGCGTGACGCCCACCAGTAATCCCTGACAAACCCCTCCTCAAGTCAAGTCCATTTTATATATACCAAAAGGCCAAAAGGGAAATTCATATCACATTGGCTCCTTCTCCTCTCTTCTCTTCTGGCCACATGTGGTGTTTACTGTCTGCGGCAGACTCTGCATCTGCAAAGGTTGGACTGTAGATAGGCAATTGAACATGCGCTTATAAATATTCACATATTCTAAAAAATGTCTTCATTAACATTTCATGGGATATCCAGTCGTAAGATTGCAAAACAGGTGAATGTTTTCCCACTTAATTAAAAATAAGTCTTAGATCTGCAGTTATAGTGTTCCTTTATATTTTTTGTGCGTAAACGTCCATTTATTTGAAAGTTTCATCCTCTATAGTTTCTACTGTTAGCATTAATAAACGGATCTGCTATACATTCTTTATTTTTGAATAGGATATCAATGCCAAACAGAAATGTGCAGTCAGTGGTTTCTCTATACAACTACTCCCTCTGCTGGTGTCCATGCAACATGGCACATTGTAGATTTATCTCATGAACACTATCCGTACATTCAATTCTACAGGTACAGCAACTAAGATAATTGTGCCCTTTTTATTGTTAAAGGACATATCTTACATAATTTAGTCTTAGGCTAAGTGTGGTGTTTACAGCTCTCGGCTGACAGCAGTTTGCATAGTAAAATCACAATATTACCGTTTCAGGAATAATCTTTTTAGTTAGGATTAATTTTATGATAATTTTGTGTACAATATGCATGCTGTTTTATCTGCAATTCCGGTCACAAGCTTAAATAAATTATATAGTCCAAATTTTCCCCAATAGTGTTCTGTGAGTGGATGTTTTGGCGCGGAGACGCTGCAGAATAAGGGTATGAAACTGAATGATGAGAGAGGATTCACCATTGCGCTCTTCTCAACTTGAGTCGCTCTGTTATTCTCTCTCCTCCCAGTTGCCAACCCTATCCTCTCTTAAGGGGCTCCTGTTGCCTTCAATGGCTCCTCGTAAACTGCTACTTCCGACATCGAGAGCGGTAACGTGCCGCGCATTCAAATTTTCCAATTAGGTCTTTCATGACGACAAGCTCCACAACAAGGTAGATAACCTTGTTGTGGAGCAGAATGAAAGGAAGAAAATCTGCCAGATGTATAATCAATGGTTTACATAATACCTAGCCAAAAATTGTTTTGTGTGGGGGAAAAATGGGTAAAATATAAAGTTAACACATAAATGTGTGTATGTGTGTGTGTGTGTGTGTGTGTGTGTGTGTGTGTGTGTGTGTGTGTGTGTGTGTGTATTAGACGTGAATCATCCTCCACCTCCCAAAAACGTGAACTGAAACAAGACATTTTTGCATAAACTTTTCTGCAGTTTATTCTACGTTTAAATTATACTTGAG
>OMLF01002049.1:9015-23017 GCA_900302615.1 Holocentrus rufus | reverse complement strand
TTCAGTCAAATGCCTGCCAGGCCCTAACGAAAGTACGTGTTTTCTGGGGGGGATGTGACAGGGTTTGGGGGATGGACGTGCTCTGAACAACACAGCACTCCAGTAGGGGTTATTTTAAGGAAGTTTGCATAGTCCTGTTTTGCTTAAAAAACGCAGCTTGGCTTGCTCCCACTGAATACTGTTGGTAACACTGCAAACCTAACGTTCTTTCTCTGTAATCAATATTCCATATGAACATGCATTGATCTAAATCAGAATTTTTTTTCTGTACCTTCTTGCAATTTCTTTGAGGTATCCATGTCAACATCGATGTTAACTAATGCAAAATTAATGTAGAGTCTAAGTGTGTGATTGATTTGTAATTCAGACATGTTTAAAAAATGTGGTGTGTGTGTCCTAAGAAGATGTCTATTGAAGCATTTAAAAAAAAAAACATATTATAACTAAGCAAACCAATTCAACAAATAGCAACATTCGCTGACATTATTAATTGAAACAATTTCACAGCGTTATTGAAAAAAAGTGCAACAAATTCTGATAAGTAAATCAATTTAAGACTCACATGCACCTCTGATTGTCAAGCTTATCATTTAGATTTTATAAGCCTCTCAACTGCCACAATTGCTGTCATGTACATTGCAGTGAAATGCCTCCCATGTGTGTCAAAGCAAGGTATTACATTGTTGTTACTGCTGGGTGTGACTTCATGAACAGCCTATTTTTTTTAATTCTTTAGGGAGCATAAGAGTGCAATTCAAAACTTGGAGTCCCTTAAATGCACTTGGAACTGAAAACCGAGTGGGCAGCATGCTGGGATACTTTATGTCAACAGAGTTTTTAAACTAGAGAGCTGCTTCAGCTGCAAATAATCTTTACAGGAAAAAATAATTTAAGTGAAAAACAGAACTCTATTAGTTCTAGATTAAATTTTAGAGATGCTACGCACTGTAAATATATAAGTCCCTGTAAGAGCGTTACAGCAATACCACAGGCTATTAAACAACGTCAGTAAGACAAGGTCACTATATAAGCACTAGGTTACAAACAAGTTCCTATAGGGATATTATAGTGATTTTCGCCTTGGGGGGTTTATCATAAATTGTCCCAAACAAAAAGCAACGACTGACGTGATCAAACTTGAAGCATAATGTGAAGTTATCTAAACCCAGTCCTCTCCGAGGGTGGGTGGCAGAGAGAAATTTATATCCCCCAAAAGAACAAAGAAGTAGTTAGTACTCCTTGAGAGGCCACTCGGAGGGAATATGGCGGTCTGGCAGTGCACAAGTAACTTTTACGCACGGCCAAAGTTTTTGGAGAGCACGCAAGTATTTTGCAAACAGAGATCACAATGCCATCAACATAAACACTCACCGTTCTTGCGCTCGGAGACAGTGAGCCATTGGATATGTAGGGACTGGTGAGGTCTGGGATCATAAGAAATGGATAGCCAGGATAGTGGGGACTCTTGAAAAAGCCACCATCTTGATGCCTTCTCAGTGCTGCGGACATTAAAAAAAAATCGTCAATCAGAATAAAACATGCGTAAAAACAGCACGGCAGCGCAACAAAACTTTACAGAGCATGAAGTTGTTTTTTTTTTACCTTCACTGAAGTAATCTCTCGTTTTCTCATAACTTTCTGAGTCGGGTCTGGTTTGAGGTCGCCTCTCTGCTTGCTGACAAGGGGAGAGTATACACACATGGAGGGAGAGAAACTAGTGAAACTTTCAACACCACGTTTTATTAAATAACATCCCTGTGAACGGCGAGCTGTCTGAACGACACCTCAGATGTGCAACACCCTTACCTCTGAGTCTGACGAGCTGCTGTTGTTCTCCGACTCGTTCACTAAGGAGGATTTCACATCATCCAAATCCCTTTCTGCTGATACATTTTCGGAGATCTTTTCCTCCTGCTCCCCTTCGTCTTTGAACGAGATCATTTCATCGTTCGCCCCCAAATCATCCCCACCTCCTCCATTTAATTGTGGCATTGTTGCAGACCGAAACGGATAGTGTTCAGCGGAGGAAGAAAAAAAAAATAGCCAAGACTAGCCAGAACAATTGACTTTCTATCAGATTGTTAAAGTAGTCCAAACGAGTCGCTCAGACCATGAACTAAACTATCTGCAAGCAGCGGTGCGTTTTCAAAACTCCGATTTCATTCTTTGAGCGTCTTCCCATTTTCCCATGATGAATCTTCCAATAATCCACCGTAAAAGTTAAAACAGAGGCATGGGCATGAAATATCTATCAAATTTGGCGTCAGCGGCCGGATGCGCAGTAACTTGGCAAAGTTTTGTCTCCTTCGCAGTGGACAACTTGTGGCCCCTGCACGTCTCTCCTTGTGCTGCTGAGGAATGGGACTCTCTCCTCCTACAGACCCCCAGGGACCAAATAAACTACAGTCAAACCGACTGATAGGTTATTCAAGAACAAGAATGACGTCCAATTTCACCTCCTAATATCCATGTGTAAGAAAACAATGGCTCAGACGGAGAAAAAAAAAGACGAAACGGCCAGGCTGCAGTTTTCTTCACTTCTGAGTCGTCTATTTCCCCCAGAAGTTTAAGCCGACGCTTGACTGCTTCCCCTAAGAAGCACAAAGCTCATAAACTGTCCAAGTAAGATAATACCCGTTGCAAAAGAACTGGATTTTCAGCTGGACGAAGTCGCTCTTTCCCTCCACATTGCTGCCGGGGAATGCGCCCTGAAAACTACTTGGTTGTTCAAGTGGAAGAAAAGCGCAGCTCGTCCGTAGAGGAGGAGTTTGCACTGAAAACCGACACTTCATTCACCACCATGTAGATCAGCTATTCTTAACCCTCAAGCCACCAACACACAGCCAACATGCGACCAACGTAACCATAAAAATGGTCGCGAACATTTTAATAGAATTAGGAGGTTTATATAAAAAGGGTAATTCATGGGTTTGTCAACAGTCAAACGGAGGCTTTTTGATATTGCAATGCCAAAAAATATTCAAAATAGAAATTCATGCATCGACCTGTTTTTATACTTCATTAGTTTGTGGTAAACAAAGTGAAATACGATCTCTGAGTGTACAACTTCCTATATTTAAATATAGCAAATGTTATTATTAAGTTATTATCATTATTATTATCATTATTATTGTTGTTATTATTATTATTATTATTATTATTATTATTATTATTATTATTGCTGATGTTGTAGCAGTTATTTTTATATATATCAGGAACAGTCCTTATAAATCATGAAGTGATTTTTCGACATATTGGTGTGAGAAACTTTTGGCGCTGTGGTCTATTAGTCATCTCAGGGTAGATACGAATCCTGCAGGCAAACACAAGAAATGGAAAGGAAGTTCACCCTCTTTGCAAACTGCAGCCCAAACAAAAGTATGAGGACATGACACTTGAAAGAACAATTCGTCTCCTTTGGCAGATGGAATGTTCCTTTACGACGTGTGTATGGCCGCAGCGTTTAAAATATCAGAAAATGCACAAAATAAGCTGCATGGTTCTGCAATCACTTTGCACCAGAGTTGGAATAAACTTGAACAGCAATGTGTGTGCAGCACCATGGTCATGCAGTGTCTCCTATTTAGTGTCGAGGCTACCACCAGAATCCATGTTGCCTACAGCCGTGTGATAAAGGCAGGCCAGGCTGAGCAGAAAGTCATAATTACACACTGCCATGTAAATTGTATGTCTGTGTGTCCTAAAACAATACACTGGGAAAGGCAAAGCCCAGCAGCACCTGAGCTAAGCACGGCCCATTATAGCCCAGCATTAGACTTGACACAGCAGTGTAGCAGGTTGGATGTGCAGGCCTCACACATTGACAGTACGGCCCTGGCTCCTTGCCCTCTTCACACTGAAATACATGGCTGCATTGTTGATTTGAGGAACAGGATTGGGGACTTGATTTTGCAAACGCTGCCAGAAGAACAAGAGAAGTGCTTGTGACTTTTTTTTTTTCCTCTCTCTTTCTTTTTTTTTTCCTCCCAATGGAGGAACCTGCACATAAAACTTAATCAGGGCTTGCAGGACGAATTTCAAATGCAACAAAAAAGGGAAGAAAGAAAAAGAAAACAGAAAAAAAAAAGAAATTTAGAGTTTATTCTGAAAGCAGCACAGGAATCAAAGTTGCAAAGTTTCCTTGCTCATTTCCAAAATGTCAGAAGTACTACCCTATTATTCTGTCTGTCTCTCTTAAAAAATTTCCCCCTCTTTTAAAACATCTCCTCACTCCACCTTTCTCACCTTTTTCAGTGAAAGTCCTGTGGACTTCCGATTTCTCTTTACTTCTGATGCAATTCGACAGGCTTTCCCTGTTTGAGAAAAAACCCATTGATGTTGTCGACTGCATGTCAGCAAGCTGAGGGTTGATTGACAATTCAGCAGTGTCTCCACGGGCCTCATTAGATCCCCACTCCTCCTGGGTGTTTGTGCGAGTGTGTGCGTGTGTGTATTTGTATTCAGTTAAAAGCAATGTGGTTGCATACTGCATCACTATGAATTGCATGCATGGTGGTTATGGACAGTGGGTTTCTTGTACACACAAACACACATGCTTGCACTCGTGTGTACACAGGTGAATATTTGCCCTCAGGGCTACATATCATTGTTTTTCTGGGCTACAGTATGCAGAGAATGTAACATTGTATTTTCCAAATGATGCTTAGACAAGCTGTTCATTCCGTTCATCTAAGTTTATGTTACAACCCTCTTGTTTGCCACCAACAATTGCATCTCAGCTATATATTTTTGGTATATTTAAAGCAAATATAATACAAGATGCAATATAGATTTTTTTTTTGAAGAAATGCATCATGTGTCAGAAATGTGATGGACTGTGCATGTTCCAGCAGGTATAATTACATTATATGCAGGGCTCATATACCATGCCCTTATGAATGATTAATAGAAAATCAAATATCAAAACTAGTCAACATAGAAAAAATAATTTAATGACACACATTAGAGGCTGCTGTTGCATCTGAATAAGAATATCTCTCCAGCCCTGACACTTCTCACACATGCATAAGTTTCAGCAGTGTGCTATTAAGTACCATTGGCATGTAGTAAGCACAGTGCTGTCCACAGCAACCGCGCGCCGAGATATAGCACTTCTGTGATAAATACAAAACCCTCTCACCTTGTGTTTGAAATGTTTTATTCCAAAACGAGAGCCGCCATTAAAAACGAAAAAGACGGCTATTGTTACAAAATGACTGCTTGCATGAAAATAAAGCACATTGCAGATGACTGTAAAAATGACACGTTATTGTAAGTGCTTTGCTTAGGAGCCATTGTGATTTTGAGGACAGATTCACTTGTGTCTTAAATAGTGACTGATGAATTTAAGGTGTTTTTTTTGTTCTATATGTTCCTATTCATTTTCTCAATGATTTATTTATGGAATGAACTGCACTATAAATGAGCCTGTGGCTTTTGGGAGGATTTTGATGAGTGTCTCGTGAAAACATAGAGTCATAATCGTTATACCTACTTCATGCTATAGAATTTGTCATCTCCCTTATATCTACCTACGTATCTCTCCCTTCTCTCTGTAGCTCCCTTGTTAGCGTGGGATTGGTTTTAACTGGGAGCTGATGAGGGGTCAGGAGAGATGTGAACAGCCACAATCTTAGCCCGGGGGCAGATCGACTGGTGGCCAGAAAATTTATTCAGAGGGTGCTGTCCCTGCATCTGCCTTACTTTGAAGTTGCTCTCTCAACTCTGGCTTGTCGTACGTGACTGTGTGTTCATTTTTTCCTCCACTAAAGAGAGACCGAGTGTGAAAAAGACGGATGGAGCGCTGGTGTGAGTGCGTGCGTGTCTGTGCATGTTCATGTGTGCCTACATGTATGTGCGCTCCACTCACTTGTGTCATGCATACATATGTGTGCGGTCTGTGCTGCGTGTGTGTGTGTGTGTGTGTTTGGGAGCAGAGGAGAGAGAGGGAGAGAGAGAGAGAGGCCGTGTGCCAATCCATACTTGCTTTGGAGAATTCAAGGTCATCCTTTCATGTTTTGCCAACCATCGGTCAATCAGTTTCCGATCAAAGTGGTGCTTAATTCAGCAGTAATTCCCATCTCCTCATCACGTTTTTGCCTCACTGTTTCCGAGGTGTAAAAGAGTTCCTCTTGTCTTTCCTCTGATCTGCTGCAGTATGTCGGACATATCTTGCCGTGCCAAACCCACCTTGTCAAGCTCTCTAATAATACTAGTTAATGTGTGTGGAGGACATGTCAGATCACACACTGCACCCCGGCTGCCTCCATCTATCTCCGTTCGGGAGATTCAAGTCTCACTCGATTGTGTTTGAAGCGTACCCGAGTGTGGATGTGTTGCGTCCTTTCATCAATCCAAGCAGCCCCTTTGAATGTCTCCATCATCCATTTTCATACAGCTTGGATGTCACAAGACAGGGCAAAATCAACAAAGACAAATCGACCGTTAATATCTGCAGCGATCAGCGAGGACGCGGCTTCATATCTTAAGATCTGTGATGGCTCGGCTTGCTCAAGTAGTTATCTGTATTTATGTCCTTTGTTGCTCCATAAGGCCCATTATGACTATAATGGATGCAAATCATTAAGTAGCTGTCACTGGTGGTGAATTGTTCATGACGTTTCTGCTCATGTGCATGTTTTCCTTGCTATGCAAACATAAAGCATATACCAAAATTCTATTAGACATTACAGCCCCAAAAATATACTTTCTCTTTAAGCTTAAGGGCTGGCCCCATTTCAATTGTACTTAAGAAACTCTTTGCATCACCACCGTGCCATATTAGCTCAGTGCTTTTTCCCAGCCTCCCTTCTATCACCTCCTCAGTCATCACACTAACTCTGGATGGGAGTGCCTCATGCAATCATGGATCTCACAAAAATAACCTCATATCCGTTTTAGTCCACAGAAAGGTCCGCTTTTCAAGCTGGTATGGGCGTATATGGCATTTAAGACTGTGTGAGGACACGATTAGATGACAGTTTTTACTGCCCAGAGGGTGTAACTGAAACGCTAAACTGTGCAGGGAAGGGAAAATAAAACACAGTGTCTCAAAGTTTTATTCCTGCCTGCGCTGCTCTCTCTGGTGTTTTGTTGCGCTCGTCGTATCCCTTTCCAAAAGTTTCCCTGTTTTCCAGACAGTAGAGTGTGAATCAGACTGGGCTGGAGGTGTCAAGCCTTAATGAAGTGACTGTCGATTATGTTTAAATCCATATGACCCAAGTAGAACTCTGATTATATTTAATTCTACTAGATCCTGACAGAATTAACACTTTTTCTGCCTGGTGACCTGCCCCGGCTGTTAACTTGCCTTATTCCCCATTCACAGGCAAGTAAAGACAATGAATGAATGAATGGATAATATAGTATTGCCTTAACAAATGCTAATCAATGCTGCTTGCGCAAGAGAGCAGCATTACAAGATGAAAAAGACATCAAACATGTATTAGTCCTCTAGTAAGGATTTACATGGTTGCTAAGAAGTGCTCACTCAGGCCTCTTGACTGAAATACCTGTTCGTGTTTTTCTGTATTGCAGGGGATGCTTTTAAGGAGCATTATTTCTGAGAACTTCAAAGCCTGCCAAAAGCACTCTCCTCTTGGAGTGTGCGGTCGCTTGAAAATGTACTTATATTTTCCAAATGGACAGGAAGAGGCCCTCACTGGTATTGAGGTGATGCTAATGCAGTGTGGCGCTTGTTTTCAGTGTAACTCTGTTTCCAGCAGGGAAGCATAGACTGTAGTCATTCCTATTAATCTCTTACAGGCTTTTTCTATATTAACTTTAAATAAACCCAATGCAAATTACGAGGAAACATGCTATGTAATGTATTTTGCCGTAGCCTGTGCGGCAATATGTCATTACGCTTTATGGTTTTTAAAAAACGAGCGCAGCCAACAATATGGAGCATACACAGTGCGTTTCATTGTGAAGTTACTAAATGCACAGATGAGTCCTTAACCCTGTTATTTACTCTATACAGCTCAATAAGTGACATAATTGCCATCCACAATGCCTGCGTCAGACCTTTTCCAGATGCTGCGTGCAGGCATTCAGCTATCACTGGTTTTATTGATCCAGTTAACATTATCACTTACAAGGCCACAGTCTTCAACTGTCTGTGTTTTCTCAGCTGAGGATGCATACCACGGCTCCTTGGAGGATTGGAGACTCTTTCCTGTGATGTAAACCCTGTGCAAGTGAGAGGCTGTTGACTTTATTTAATATGTCCGCCAGATTTTTACGAGCATTACGCAAATGAAATGGTTTGCATTATGCGTGAACCATACGTTCCACAGAGGCATGCATGGCTGTAGACAGCTGGAAGTAACTTGAGACTCTCAGTCACTTATCAGCACTGGCATCCCTGCCATTTCCCATAGCCATCTTCAAGCCAGAAGAATCCAGCCATTGTTTTCATGTCTGTGGCCCCTGTGTTAACCCAGCAATGCCTCGCTGATTGTTGCAGAGATATTAAAGAAAATGGTAGATTTGTCTTTGTCCATATAACCCTGTCTTGTGACATCCAAGCTTGGTGTGTGTGTGTGTGTCTTTGTGCGTGCCTGTGTGTTTATGTGAGTGCATATGTGTGTACGTCGAAAGGGGGCTCTACTCGGTGCAGTTGCAGAGAGCAGCTGCACCTGCCCTGTATGTCAACAGCGAGGTCTGGAGCAGACACTCAAGAAGAGAGGTGGCTTTCACACCATTGGCCTCGCTGAAGCCGCTTACTTTCCAAAGACAACAATGACCACGCTGCTCTGCTGGGGAGCGGCCAGCGCCATACAGCTCCTCTATAGGCTTGGCGCCTGGTCTGTGTGGCCTCGAGATTATCTCTCGCCTGAGCCCTCTGCATACAAGCTTATTGGACTTCCTCACGCCCCCTTGTTTTTTTGGCTCTAAAGTTTCCAGGATGCTTTTTGACTGTCTGTTTTACACATAGAGACAGGATCCCCCGTGGGGGTTGTTAGGAGGTTACAGGGGGGTAGTAAAGAGGTCAGGGAGAAACTGTCAGTCTATTTCCTTTCTCTGGCCTTGGGAAACTGCACCACAAGTCTTTTGCATATTTTTAGCGTCCTTGCTGGTTTTTGTCTCTGTATCCACAGGAGAAGATAAAGTTATCCCCAGTTCATACAGGGCTTTCATTTCTCACATGGATTACTTATTATTAGTCTTGTCTTTTCATTCTTTTTTTTCTTCTCGCTATAGAAGGGCCAGCTCACAATCTGTCAGAATAATGTACTGGGTCTGGAAACCATCATCTTTATGTGTTGGTGTGTAAAACTCTCGTCCATAGAATTACAACACAACCTCCTGCTAGTACTTGCCTCATACTTGTAAGTACCAATAGTGTGTCTACAGCTGTATGGGTGTGGGTGGGGGGCTATGAACACTGTGGAAAAATAAATCCTGGTGCTGTTATTTCTCAGTTTCTTTACCAGCCACTGGCGAGGCCGGGCTATTGTCCAGACATGGAAAGTATTTCATTACTCTACTTGAGTAGATTTTTGAGTAGAACTACTCTTTTGAGCGGCCTTCCAGTCTGGACTTTTAAATCTATTTTCTATTACTATTAATTGATTAGTTTCAATCAACCGGTATCATGGGCTTTCCATAAATGATACTTGTTGATGTCAGGTAAAATGGTGATGTGATTACCCATCAAATTCATTGTAAGGACTATCTGGGATGAAATATATCAAAACATATATTTAAATATGCTGCAAAAAATCTTAAGAAGTCATTTAGTCTCTTATTTAGTATTAAAACAAATGAAAGAAATCTGCTAGTGGAATGAGATAACTTGTGTCCCACTTGTGTCCACTCCAGTTTCCCTTGTTTCAGGAGTGTTTCTGGGAATAAGTATAAATATGTTGAAACGAGGCAGAATAAGGCAGATCAGTCCACTGTTATCAAGAACATGACAATTGATTCCAGGCTGGAAACATGTTGATTAGCACTGGAAACAAGTGGGATTATCTTATCCCTCTTTATTTTCACTTGCTTGAGGATAAACACGGCTGGAGCAGTGGATATGAGACTGAATGGCATGTTAGGATGGAGATTTTTTTGCAGTGTACATATGTGAGAGTGAATACTTTCTGTGGAAAGCACGGTTATTATTTTTCCTGGTGGATGTGGAAGTATAGCGAACACTATCATTAAATGCAGAGGGAGAAATAGGCAACATGTTTTTGTTGTTAGTCAATTGATCACATTCTGCGGGGGAACTGAGTCACGGAACAGAGCTGTAAGAGAAATGGTATCAGATATGTCAGATTATTGAGTAAAGCTCAGGCCTCGCTCTTCTCTGACCAAACTTGCTCCAAGGTCAAGACAGGTATTGAGTGTGTGCGCCTTCAGCTCCGAGCGAGCTCTCCCAAACCTGCTGGGCAGTCACGCTCATTTACATTCAGGCAGCGTTTACAAGAAAAGCATCTGAACGGTGCCACAGATGATATTGCTCACAGACATGTCTTACCTGCTGTGCCGCATTTCTGCTTGTGTTGAGTTATCTCTCCGTGCATCTCATCTTACCACTTCTCCCCACCTCATTGCACCTCCAGTCCTCCTCGTGTGTTTGACAGAACGGCGAACCATCCCTGTGTTGGCAACGGATAGCTAAATGTTTTTAAAGGAATATTACAGGGCCAAATGACTGCACATCAAACCTGATACTCTGTAAAGTTTACTTCAGCATTGAACCATCTAGGCTATTATCATTCTTAAGGTTCAGGTATCATTGTTGTGTTCAGACTCTGCCCGGCTTCATACAGTATGCAGGCTGCTAGCATGTTTTGTGAAATTGATTTTGGTGAGTAAAGGATTCAGCAAAAGAGCTACTGTAAAAGAAAAAAAAAAACCTCCCGAGTGAAGAAAAATGCCTCAAATGCAATTTATCTAAACAGAAAGCATGTTTAACTGCATTAAAAAGGCTCTAACCAGATTTTTGTTCTTTTCCACTAATTCCACAATGCAATTATCACTCAGTGAATGGGAACGCATGTGCCAATAAAAATAAGTCATTTCTGTTTTGCTTTGGCCTACCTCGCCGTAATGCTCGACTCTGCAGCTGCACTGTGCTGTGGAAAACAAACAGTGCCGTGCAGCTGGGCTCCTCAAGACAGCGAAAGGGGAATTTTAATCCCATTTTTTTCTTTGGCACCAGTCAGATTTATTTGGTCATAAAGAAAGGAAAAGCGCCCCGCCATCTGAGTGGGACTGGGAAGTGAGAACGCAAGTTATGCCAGAGCCCTGTTGCAGACGCAGAAACACAACAGACCAGGAAATTAATCCGCAAGAGGTCAAAGTGCTCGAGGAAAACTCAAAGCACACAGAGGCTAATTAGCTCAGATAGTGGCACATTACTGGCATACCTTGACAGTCCAGCTCGACCTGCCACATTCACGGAGATGAGCGCTGCTAGCCAACTTGACATGCTGCACTACAGATTTTTACAGTGATATCGCTCTCAGTTACAGTATTTCCAGCATGAGGTACACAGCGCCGCCGCCAATGGCTAACCTAAATATGTCCCTCATCTACTTCCCCTCATCCATTCCCCACAGCCTGGTCTGAAAACAAACTATCCAGAGACCCCCCAAACCATTTCCAGCTGTCACCTCTCTCCTCCAGTAACTCCCAACCTGATATGATAGGGTAAGATGGGGTGAGGGTCAGGCCTCGAGGAAAATGCAGAGCATGTAACTCAAACTATAAGCATTATATTCATAATTGCCTGTGGCTGAAAAGAGAAGATCACTATGTACAGCTCCTGTCCTCTATCGTGTTACTTTCTTATTTTACATCAAATGCTCCAAGTCTTGACAAATGCAATTGCAAAGCCACAAGCAAGGAATATTCATCGTGCTTGATACTTGGGAAATATGCGTCTTGTGTGGAAATAGTGTGCATACTTGTTTACATCTATATATGGAAAATAGATATGTTATACTGTATATATCTTTGTGTACTATGAATCGAATGCAAGGTAAACGCCATACATGAAAGTAAACTATATCAGTATAATAAATGGGTACAGATATTCAAACATCGCATCATGGCCCAGCAGTAATGCAGCGTTTAAGGTGCGGTGGATATTATGCCATTAAAATACAAGTAAGAAGCTGACAATATGCAACGCAAAGAGCATCTGGAAAATTGTTCAAAGCTGTAGTCCTTTGCGCCATAAAAAAGACGAATGCGTCCCTGAGAATGTCCAGAGAATTGCACATCTACTCATCCCATTCCTCCAATCCACTGGGGGAGACGACATGCTGCAGGCCCTAAAGCGCTTCAGTTCAACTGCACTAAAAAACAAGAGTATTTCTCAAGCATTGGAAAAAAAAATTAAGACTTTACAGGAAATGTTGTATGGATGTTGTCACGCACAAACACACACACACACACACACACACGCACATGTACCGATACACACCTCAGCACCTGCTTGTCTGTGCGCCGTCTCAAGAGAAGTGCGAGAAGTTTCCATTATGGCAGCATGGTGTCTCTGTTTAAGTACCATAAACGTCTGCTGTTATGGAATGACATATTTAATCTTGCAGCAAAAGCAGCGTTTTATAAGGCTGTTTATGTTCTATTCTGTTGAGAGGTCATGGTAAATATAAGCATGTATCTACTCCACGATGGATATGAATTTTTTTAGCTCTGTCTGTGGTTGAGGTTCAACTTGTATGATGGAAACAACAAGATACAACCTGTCCTTTCTTCGCTGCTTTTCGTTTTAATAAAATGCCTTATCCCCTATTTGCCGGTTAGCATGAATTGCCCGTACTCCTATGGGAAAGCATGTGTGCCATGTCGTCCATTAAAGGAAATCGCTGCACTGAAGGACCTAATAAAGATGTACAAAGAAGGCACACAGGGAACAGAGCTCTACACATGATGAACTAACGAAAGGCAATCAGGATGTTTAGTATGAAATGGTCAGTCGGGCCATTGTGCCTTCAAACCCGGACTTCGTTTCCTGAAACCCTTGAAATGACTGGGCATTCGAATGAAGGATGGTGTGACAAGAGAGAGAAAAAGAAGCAATTTTAATGTTTTGTTTTTTAAGGGGGGGGAAAGCTCTTTATCATGCCTCACATCCAACTTCTTACCTCCCCTTTTGGGCCTTTAGGAGCATCCTGTGACCTCTGACCTCCTGGACAATGGAGGCCAGGACGTTTCCCAGTGAGCGGCGATGGAGCCAACAACAGGAACATGAGGGGTGCTCCTGGGAAACAAACTGTTTATTGTGCGGCAGGATGGACAAGCCCCTGTGTCCCACTCACTCACTTTCACACACACACACACACACACACACACACACACATGCACTAACATAGACAGTAACGCACATCTACACACAAAAAAATGTCAAATCGTAGGTGCATGTTTTCGTACCGCAGAGACATGTAGTGATTTTTTTTTTTAAATTCTATTGATATTCATTCTAATCTCAAATCTAACCTCTCAAATCTTCTTCTGTTCCCAGGAAAGAAGGGCAGGGTGGCACAGCTGTCATAATGCCTGCATCGGTTATCGCGGTGGTTGTGTGTGTGCATGCGTGGGCTTGTACGAATGCGTTTGGCTGTAACCAAAATGCACCGATAACAAGGACATCTTCCTTCCTCCTAGGTCACAACATATTACTGTATTCTGTGACCGTCAACAAAACAAGGTTAAGGACTTAAGTTTTGTACATCTTTTATTCTTTTTCCCCCCATTGTATTAAGCTACTATCATTCTATCCCTTGACAATTCATTTTTTGTTGTGCCTGACACGTGAAAAAAAAAATGAACCTCGTCTATCTTTTGTTGTTCTTATTCAATAAAGCATAAAAGGCCCTGTGTCTCTACTCGGTTTCAAGGACACTGTCAATCGAGATGACACTGCTTTTGTGAAGATGTAAAAGTGCAATTTCTTAGCAATACTCTTGGTCCAGCTAATACCTGAAATGTAAGCCCTAACAATTTGTGTTTGCCAAGTGTTTATTAGCCCTTT
>OMLF01002045.1:60269-94097 GCA_900302615.1 Holocentrus rufus | reverse complement strand
TGTTTGGCTCCAGTGCAGCCCTAGAGGATGCTTGGCACCTCGGCTTCATCTGTAATCAGGAAGATCACACAAGGGGGAGTTAGGCGCAGCGAAGGATGGATGGATAGATGGATGAGTAATTTAATGAATGAATGAATGAATGCATGAATGAGGAGCGTTGTCACACAGCAAAACTTTGTCTAAAAACAGGGCTGGGCAGTAATTCAATCTTACCGTGCATCATCTTTCACTTGAATGATCAAATCATTGATTTCTCATGACGACGACGTCTAAATTAATGATAAGACAGCAAAGTGTCGTCTCTCACAAAATAAGATCTGAGACAAACTAGAACAATGTTATTTGAAAATGATGTCATACTCTATATTGACTAACATCAGTGGAGGGAAACAGGGCTTCCAAGGTCAGGTCCACAAAATTAAAATCAGAAAGCCATTGTATGTATTGAGCAAACTTTCTTATCCTGTATCTAGGGCAGCCTGATTTTTGTTTTTGTGATCAGACTTTATGTTACCATGCAGTTCAGTGAACATATGTTCGATTATGATTTTGCATTCTAGGCAATATATGTCTATATATAAAAACAATTTCTTCTAATTTCTTCATCAGTTCACATCATCTAGCCCTAAATTAAAATAATCTTTATTGTCCCTGCAGGGAAATTAGCCTTAGACCTCGTGTCTGGAGCACAAAGGACATGATGACAGCACATGAAAACACAGCTCAACAACATAAGATAAAGGCATCATGCACACTTCATCTTGTGACAAACTAAGACATAATAAAATGAGTTCATTAGATAAAAATACCTCATTTAGACGCTATTATAGGATAAGAAAGAACAATTTAACATACAGTCACTGTGGCACCAGTGTCACCCTATGTTTTGATAAGCTGTGATTCTAAATGGGTGCCATGAAAAAAAAAAAAAACTGAAATAAAGAAATGACATCACAAGTGATGCAATACTTTAAAGTAGGCTGCATTTCACTGTTGTGCTGCTCGCTTTCTGGGTGTCAGAACAAAAAACATCTGAGGACTATATGCATCATTTTATGGTAAAATGTCATCAAAGCGTATAAATTGATAAGCTTCTACAGCGATGTACATTTGTCAGTGTGAAGCATTGATGCACCGTGCAATAATAATGGTAAATATAGCATTAAAATGTATAGCTCTTTCTGTAGTAATTGCTTTGCATAAAAACACAATAATAGTTCATAATGGAATAGGCATTAAATGAAAAGAGCATAAAAATAAACATCTAAAGACAGAACAAGAAAATTCAATAAAACACTGGGCAGGAGTGACGAGAAAAGACTGAGGATGCGTCTTTAAGATGGGACTTATAGGTTACATGAGGACAAATATTGTTACGCTGTTTCTCTCCATCCCACTCCCCATCCACTTCCTGTTATATTTAGCCAGAGGTGTAATGAATAGTTCTGACTGAAAGATGGGTGCTGCTAAAAATAGCCCCCTTGCTGCTGTTTGTGTCGGGCAGCGCCAGGGCATCCGTCCACTCGCCTGCCAGACAGAGAGGACCTCGTTTCCCCCCTCCGCTCTCTCCCTCTGTCCTTATTCAACCCTACTACTCTCCATTCACCTGCCTCCTGCAGCACATCTCTCTCTCTCTCTCTGCATTGACGCCTCATTGCCCTCCATGCATTCTTCCCTCTGTGTTTTTTGTGCATGTATCCCCAACTCGTCGGCCTTGAAGCCTTATTATCCCTTAAAATGGTAATCCACGAGCCTCGTTTTTATGATTTTGTCTCCATCTTTGATGCTAAGTGCTCATTGCTGTGGTGTGTCTGCACTGCACCTGTCAATCAAACCGTGTGGGCGGGACTGTGACGTCTTTCTCTTTTGGATTTTCTGTTGATGAGGCTTTAGTTTGTTTTGTTTTTTTTTTGCCTGTGCAGCCATGGTGGCTCCCACTGCTCGTGTTTAAAGCAGTTATTCTTCTGCCTGTCCCATACAAACTGATACTGTGCCAAAATTTGTTTTCCCCTAAGAATGAGTGTCCCCTGGTGATTTATCTTCTCCCCAATTTCATGCTAGGGAGGAAAATAACAAAACCGCTCTGATTTTCTCCGATTGCTTTCCTGTTGCCCAGCTTTTCAAATCTTAAAACACTTTAAGAACATTCCTTGGGATTGTAAAAAGAAAGAAAGAAGCCTGCTGAAAAATCTAAACCTAGTGGTCACATAATGAAGAGAGATCACACTTGTTCGTGATCCTATCTCAAATTACAAGCATCCATTACAAGGAAGTCTCCGGGCTATACATTTGTCTACTTGTCATTTATTAAGTGCATTTCCCCGTTGATAACCCTCTTTCACAGAGATAAAACAGCACACAGAGGACACAACAAGGACACGCCACCAGGGAAACTCATTTTTTATGGGATTAAAATTTCGCCTCAACACCTGTATGTAAAATTTGTCACTTTGTCAGGATTTTTTTTTCTGTGGGAAGACCAACCTGGTCCTGGGTGTCTCCAGTCCATTTAATAAAGGTTTTTATGAACTGAATATAACTTGAATTGCTCAATGTTAATGATCCTTTCTGACCGTCCTGATGGTCTGTTCCAAATGATTGGAAGGCTTTTTTATTGCTGTTTGGAAGTTTCCAGAAGTTGGGAACAGACTTGTAGACATTTCCACTGACAGCTGTGTGTTTTCCAATTTAACTCAACAGCAGATGCACGTTTCTCCGGCTAATGCAACCTCTTTCTCCTCTTTCTTTTTATCCTCCAGTTGTGACGGGCGCCACAGATGGAATTGGGAAAGCGTATGCAGAGGAGGTAAGAAATACTTGGACTCTTGAAATAAAAAAAAAAAACAAAACTGGATGATGAGGGAAGCTGTCAAATGAGTTTGAGATGGAATTTACACACAATTCGTCCGTCAAAAACTGCATTTTGATGGAAAACATGTTTAACACCTTCCAGCTTTAAGGAGCTATCATTCCAGCAGGTTACATCCTGCACACTCAAACACCACTTGTGCATAATGTGTGTGTTTACATGTGCATGTGTGAGTGCATGTTTTGTTTATATACTGTATCTTTTGTTTTTGCAGCTTGCCCGCAGAGGCTTCGCCATCGTGTTGATCAGCCGCACCCAGGAGAAACTGGATGACGTGTCCAAGTCCATTGGTGAGTGTGTGTGTGTCACCTTTGGTTAGAATGAATGAATGAATGGATGAATACTATTTTTTATTTTTAGATATTTTTAAATGACTCCATCCCTTGCAGGACTATAAAACACCCCAAACAAAAACTTAACAGATTTACATCAACTTCCTATTCTGTTATGTTACATTAAAGAAGGGTAATCGAAAAAGAAAGAAGAATGTAAAAGATCAATCAACATAAAGGACTTGGAGCAGGTCGTTTGCTTATCTGCAGGTTTCCTTTGTGCACTTTTCCCAAACTTTCCAGAAAAACTCTGCCAATCTGGATATCTTTTTGTCAAAGAGCCGTTTAAGTTTGTCCGCATCACTTAACTAAAACAAATGAGTTTTTACACTTTATGAGCAATTTGGTGTGTACATCATAACAGGGACAGTAGAAAACAAAGTAAAATTCATTTTCAATTTCATTAAGATGACAATAATCAAGAAACTGCTCTTTCTCACGACTGCCCACACAGCAGCCGGTTTCAAGGTGCAGGGAAGTCAGATGTTTTACACTATAAACAAAAAACTTGAATTTTGCAATGCCTTTTGCACACCTATAATGACAGATTCTCAGGCATGCAGATCACTAAATGAATAAAATCCTGCACCTGGTCCTAAAGAATTATTAATGAAACAATCTTTCAGGAAGGTCAGACATCTGAAGCTGTATAAACACAGGAAAAACACAAATTGCCTTTCACTTTTTTCCTCAGTTGTCTTCTCTCTGAAATGATCTGTACATATTGCTCTGCAGGATAGTCCAGAACGACCAAATAATAACGGATTGAATGACATGTTTTATTCACACGGTCTATTACTGAGTGAAGCTTCAGTCGCATAGTTCCTTATGGGACAGTGAACAATCCTGTTGGAGATACAAGGGGATTCTGTCCAGCTAAATGAAAGCCTCCTCTTAAAGGAGGGATATTCTTATTGAGGGGAAAGGATAATCCCAGAGTGTTAAAATCATTTTTCCTTCTCTTCTCTTCTCTAGTTGTTTTGTGCATGCAAGTACTGATATTTTTTCGTTCTATAAAATTGAAATGTTCATGCATATTTTTACCCTCAGAGAGCAAATGTGGGGTGGAGACCAAGACCATTGCAGCAGACTTCAGCGCTACAGATATCTACCCTAAGATTGAAAGTGGACTTGCTGGGCTGGAGATCGGAGTGTTGGGTAAGACTGCAGTTGGTGCTCAGGCTCCCATTTTATAAATCTGAAATAGTTTGTCATTGTCTTTTTGAAGATCTGATCGGTCGTCGGAACTGTTGAATTCAATTTAGCAGGATTATTATAATGCACACTGAAATAAATAATTGGAAGTCATCATAGAAGTTGTTTTAACATGGCGTCTCTAGACCTTTGCTGCCCTCCTAAGATTGGAGGGAGGAATGACACTTAATATTGAGTTGCAGCCACACACATGCAGGATGCCTGTGTCATTTTCATCTGTGGTTTTTCTCATTAGAATCTATAAATTTGTATTTTATGGTGCTGTTTGTGCTCTTTGTCTTTTGTCAACAGTAAACAATGTTGGGGCGTCCTATACTTATCCTGACTTCTTCCTCAATGTCCCCAATCTGGACAATGTAAGTGTGAAAGGCTGCATGGCTTTTGATGTCAAGAATGTATTCGTAATTATGTCATGCATACACACAGTCTGAAGAATATGTGAAGCACAATAAACGTTTCACATATTACATATTTTTTTGATTGTAGATGTTGTCAAAGTGCCTTTTGCAAAAACCCAAATTACTTTTTTTTTTTTTAAATGCAACAGCACATCTCATAACATTTCTGCGTCAGGCAGTATACTGTTTCTCTAATTCACTGTCCTTCATGCACATTCCAGTTTATACACTGTGGAAAGTCTCTCCCATTTATTTATAAGGGAGTCTCTTGTCAATTACCGTCTTTTCACTCATGCTGGACAGCTGTCCAAGTGGGATCAGTCCAGCTGCACTATAAAGTGGATCCTTTCCAGTTAAGTCCATGGAGAGCTTTGATAGTTCATGGGTGACATTCAAATCTCCGCCTTTTGAACTTTTGGGGAAATGGAGAAAATGAAGGCCATGCAAGAGGGCAGGTGCACATGAATTGCAGTGAGCCGATAAAAATCATCTTCAAAGAAGCTGCAAGTCCACAAAGGCTGCTTATTGAAAGCCAGACATTGTCAGGCATGTCTAACTGAAAAATGTCAGTTATCTTTTTAATTGATGCTATTTTAAACATAGCATCTCGCTTGAGTGTTGAGGGTAAACTGCCTGTTTTTTTTTTTTTTTTTCTAGAAAAATCATCTCTTATTACGAGCCACTGCTTCTGACAGTTTGAATGAAGTCATTTTTAGCTGTTACAGTAGATTGTTTATTTAAATCAATTAGAATTACCCACATTTCTCAAATATGAGGTACAGAGTTTTGGACTGAAACTCTTGTACGCTGTGTATAAAAGTACATGCACTCAGACACAAAATGAATGAGCATTATCAAGTGTGCCCAAGCTGTGCAGGTCATGCTCCTCTTCTGCCTCTTTTTTTTCAGTTCATCGACACCCTGGTCAACATTAACATCACATCAGTGTGTCAGGTAAGAGCTCTTCATACGGAGTGCCTGTGGAGGGGAATGCAGACTTTAATGAGCATATTTTACTTTATGGAGTTATTTTATGGTCATAATTATGTGGCATTTTGAGAACATCCTACTTCCCTAATTTGACATATTTCCAGTTGAGACAGGGCTTTGGGCTGGGGCATAATGTGACGTTAGATCATTCACAAGTGGCCGACTGTGTAAACCGATGTTAGGGAGAGAAAGACAGTTTTATATGATGTGGGATGGGGGAACCAGTAATGTATGCGCAATGGATGTGGTCCATAACAAGTCCCCCTAGCCCATTTGGAGACTCCAAACAGAGATTATCTTGATTAACAGGCTGGATCCCAGTCTCCACACTGTGGACGCTGCCCTTGAGGACTTCAGTTGGACTCATAAATTTTGTCTGATGCTCCAACGGGGCGTTTGAGATGCCATTGTAAATAAGTTTGTCCTTGGTGGGAAGGAAGGCGGCATGGCTGAAAAAAGAAGTTTGAGATCCACTGTCAGGCAGACTGTCAGGCCTGCAGAAACACACACACACACACACACACACAGTGACAAAGCATCTGCAGACACTTCCATCCTTCTTCTACATGTTCTGCAGTTCCCAGTGCAACAGCTGAAGTCCGCCCACACATCCCTCGCTCTCTTAACACTTGCTTTATCTCATTCAATATTTCTCTTAACTGCTCCCTCTTCTATCATTATCTGTTTCTTCTCTCTCTTTGTCCTTCCTCCCTGACCACCCCTCCACACACAACCCACACACACACACACTTGTACACTCATGCACACACAACCCACACACTTGTACACACATATAAACACACACACACACAACCTACACACTTCTGCACACTTACTGTAGAGCCACGACCCACACACACTCACAGATTTTGTCTCTTCTCTCTCTCTTCCTCTCCATCCTTCTCTAGATGACACGTCTCGTTCTTCCTCAAATGGTGGAGAGGTAAGTTCGCCTGACGTGAAGAAGTGATTCATTATCAAATGTTTGATTTCTGTGAATCTTAAGTAATTGGACAGCTCCACAAATACATTAAACAGCACAACAAAAGTGAAGCGGACGGTTATCAAACTGACAGGTTTGCTGAAATAAACAATAATAACTTGCGAACCTTTTTGGAAGGCGAGGATGAGTGACAGTGTCTTGAAATAAGTATTGTTCATCTTCATACAGCAAACAATCTGAAAAGAACAAATTTCAAAACATTCAAATTGTTGAGAGCAGGTTCTTCTAAAATGTCTCTTTTCAAATGGTAAATGCAGCCAAAGCCCAAGTTTAGACGTAAATTACACTAAACAGCGTCCTGGAATATGCATGTATGAAGATTTCATGTTGTGTTTGAGTTCCAAATAGATTTTCTTTGCAAATAGCCTCGATATAAAAGGGGTTAAATAAACAGGATCAGCCTTTATTTCACATTTGTAGCATGTTATTCCCCTCGCTCATACTTGTTTCCTATCTCTTTCCGCTGTCAAATCCAATAAAGCAGAAAATTCTACAAAAAATCCACCCTATGTAACCACACTTATATATAAAATATACATACCGTATTTCCTCAAATAGTGGCTGTGGCCTTTATTTACTTCAGGTTATTTGAGAGAGGCCTTTATTTCTAATTCCCTCTTTTTCGTAAGTATATTTGCTCATATTTTGATATGAAGCCTCCTTGTTTTCTGATCTGCTTCTGTTTTTCGGTCCGACCGCCCCAAATTTGTTTTTACATTCATCAACTTGTTTTTCAGGAAAAAGGGGGCCATCCTCAACATTTCATCTGCCAGTGGGATGTTTCCTGTCCCTCTCCTTACTGTCTACTCTGCCACCAAGGTACAGTGGGTGCACTCTCTTAGAGAATTACAGCAAATACTTCCAAATATCTTGTGACCTTTCCTCCACGAAGTGCTGAATGAAGTCTGGACCAATAGAGCAAAAGTCAGCTGATGACGATGGAGGTTAAAGGTTCATTTGGAGATAGGGATAAAGAAAGGGACGTAAAGTAAGGAAGGAGGGTATGAATTGTTATTATTAGTAGCACCGATAAGTAGTAATATTTTTGTTTTTTTTACACCTGATATAAAATTAGGTAACTAACCCTTACCTACCATAACTGTAAATCTTTAACAAGTTCTGAGGAGTCCAACATCTGGTCTTATGTCTCAGTACATCTGAGTGTCATTTTAGCTGAACAGATATTGTAGCGTTCAGAGGTGTGGAGTACATGAATAAGTCAGTGACTAACTGAGGTCCCGAGCTGTTCTAACATTTAGCAACTTTTGTTGGAATACGCCGGCGTCATGTTTTATAATCATCTTTGGCTGTTGTCTTATAGCAATGCCTGCTGTTCACAGTTTCCAGTTTATTGATTTGTCAGTGTCTTAATATTGGTTCATGTTTATCTTCCAACTGTCAGTGACTGCAGTGCAATATAAATGCATCTAAAATCCATCTACAGTAAATGGAAGCAGAGTCAGATTGCATCTGGAGTGTGCTGCAGTTTCATCAAATTGAACGCTCATATCAATTCAGACATGAGCTGCTGATATTTTGGGATAAGTGGTGGAAAGTTGATTTCCAGGGATGGTGGTTAGTTTGGGGAGAAAGTGGTGTTACTTGCAGTAAAGGCTAACTTGGGATTGACCTCTGCTTATCGCCCAGACAGAAATGGCAAAGCTTACCTTGCATCATCATTTTTCGGCACATTTTGGAGCACCTCAGGATCCCAAGCCTTGAAACATCCAAGCCAGTATTCTTCACCCGACCAATTGCATGGCTGTCACAATGATAAATTTCATAGAACTGTGCTTTAGATGCATTTTAGAGACACTGAGAGCTATTAGAAAAGTCAATTTCAATTTGGTTTCTGAGGCAATGAGTGGAACTAAAGTTGTCAGTGGTAGATGGAAAGTCATCGATAGCCTATGGAAAGGAACAAAAAAAAAAATCTAACAATGGTATCACCCTATAAGCTAAATTAATCCTTCAGTGGAAACCCTGTCTACAGCCACACAGAAGGTGTGCAGTGACAGAAGAGGGTCACAGTGAAAATTTATGGCCCAATTGGTCAGCAATACATACTCTAACCTGTATGACAGCCCACATGCCAGAAATATAAAAAACTGCACTAGCATAAACTCACCTATCATGCTTTACCTTCTGCAGGGTACTTTTAGTAATAATGTTGTTTTGACTACATTTTCTATGGAGATGCAGGGGCAAACTGGATTGGAGGAATCCATTGTGCAGCTCAAATGTAATTGCAATGCAAGGAGTGTGCATGCATCACAGTGTTTACCAGAGTGTCTGAAGAGGGAAAAAATACTATGAATATACATGGTCATTGTTGTTGGAATAACATGTGTCTATCTTATACAGGCATTTGTGGATTTCTTCTCACGAGGACTGCAAGCTGAGTACAAGAGCAAAGGAATTATCATCCAGGTAAAACCATTAAACATATACTACAATCCCACCTGGCTTTAGATCAATTTTGAGAATCTAGTGATTTTTATGAATGGTGGCAAGGAACACTACTTAAACCTGTTAGTCATTTAAGATCAGCATAAAAAAAATATGTTTGCTACACACTGTGCTGTTATATCACCAAACCGTGAATCTGGAATTATTATTTATTTATGTAAACAACAAGGTTTTTCTCCTTGCAGAGCGTTTTGCCATTTTTTGTGGCCACCAAGCTGAGTCAAATCAGACGGACAACGCTAGACAAGCCTAGTCCAGCGCGCTATGTGGCTGCAGAGCTCAACACTGTGGGACTGCAGAGCCAGACCAATGGCTACCTGCCCCATGCCATTATCGTAAGTGTGTGTGTGTGTGTGTGTGTGTGTTTAGTGGGAGTAGATGCCAAGGGGCTGGAGAAGAAAATTGGTCAGAATGATTACAATTTCCTCTTTCAAATAACAGGTCATTCAAATGGTGGCCTCATTTTCATCAGATGTTGAATTCCCTGAAAATGTTAAATCAAAGACTTCTGGCACGGGAAACTAGCAGATTCGCTCATCAACCAAGCTAAAACCAAAAAAATTGGTCTGAAAGGCATCACAATCCACTGATTACAGTGGAGAAGCTGAGAGCTTGTTAAATAATCTTTCTCCATAGAACCAAAAATGACACAGATTTCAGGGTGCCGAAGGTCCGGGGTAAGTGTGACCATTTGGAGAAAAATTCTGGGTAGAATTGGAGGTTCGATTCTTGTTCCTGTGAAAAATAAGCACAGCTCCTCTCACAGGTATCTTCATAAAAAGGAAAAAGAAGACAAAAATCTGGAGGAAAAAGGCAGACCAAATTGCAGTGCTTTTATCTTGCACTCATGTTCCTACCAAAAGGCACTTTGGAACGGGTCAAGTCAAAAAGCTGGAAAGCAACCTGGTCAAGGCTTTTACATAATGCCTCGTAGTCACCATCCATTTCCGTACATCTTTGAAACTGAAGCTAGGAATATAGAAGAAACAAAATTGAAATTTGGCACACTCACACATGAAGAATATCTGGTTTGTGGCCAAAAGTGTCATGTTGGCTTCAGTCCCTGCAGTGTGCTAGCATCATTTCCTGCAACTGATCAATAACGCGGCATGATTGGTTGTTTTCAACTCGTGTCCTTTGAGTTTATCACTTATGTTAACTCAAACAGTTTGTTTTTCTTGCGCTCATTTTCAAGATGAATCAGTTTGATGCTAGACTTGCTGAGGTTGTGAGAAGGTAGATCCACTTACATGATCATGAGAACAGGGACTCTAAAGACACAAAAAACTCAAGGAGAGAATTATCAGTCATCAACAGAACCAAAAGACAGCATACAACATACAAAGTTGGGGTTCACCACCACTTAATAAAGCTCCCCTATTTCCTCAGATTTTTGTTTTTTACCAGATAGAATTTTTAGGGTTCTGTTTCCCCCTCCAAACACTTGCAGAATAATTTCCCCAAGGAAAGCGTAAAGGCAAAAAAATGAGTGGCTGGTGAAAAATGGTGCTCTTGGAGGCAATATTCAATCATGCTGTTGAAGGCACTTGTATAAATCATTGGGATGATTAACAAGTTGCACTTTCCTGTTCAAATGTGGACAGACAACTCAATGAGAGAACATTGGGTGGGTTCTATTAGCACTCTCCTTTCCACAGTAATTGGCAACCTTTTTCCCACCTTTTTACTCTGCACGGAGGAGAAAACTTGGGAACAACAAATTTCCGGTGTCACGCCGCATTCAACAAGAGTTCGACAGCAGCAAAAGTTTGATTTTGCTTTTGCAGTAGCCCCTTTAGGATAGGATACTGCCATTGGAAGGTTACTGAAGAGCTCCAGTGTTGTCAGATCAGTCTCACTTTGCCTTGGCCCACCACCTCTCCAAGGCACTTCACACTTTCACTCTTTAGCAGATTAATTGTTTAACTGACAGCTCAAGCAGTCAGAACTAAAACCCAGGACGCCCAAATGTTCCTCAGCATCTTCTAGTCCTCTTACATGATCTACATGAACTGCAGAGATATGCCTCAAGTATTGGATAATCTGAGTGGTGTGCACAGGGAGGGGGACACAGTCAGAGCACATGAGTAATATAACAAGTAATTGATCTCATGCAGCTTTAGAGTCATCTAAATGATTGTCCAGAATAATTGAGACCCAAGGTAAAGCCTGAGTAGGCCTGTAATTACAGCAATGCTGCAAACCTTGTCAGACTCAGTTTTCACTTCTTCTTATTGGACTCAGTTTTCACTTCACTGTATAAAAAGAAGCTTCCTACTAGTTTGTCTGTATTCCCTAAATTAGTATTGTGTCAACATTGTTGGTAAAGCCTCTCACAGGATTGGGATGTTCCAGTATCTTGCAGTATTGTCTGTATCTTAACGCTGCCACAACTCTGTAGACACAGATGTGACAGAAATGAAAAGTTCACTCAAGTCTAGTTCACACTCATTCAGGAGGAATCTCTATCTCACAACTCACTCACTGGTAACAGGGACCCCATAAGACCAAGTCGTTTCTCTCTAATTCTTCCATACAGCGCAGGACACCCAGAAGCTCTGTGACCTGAATATCAATGATATTCAGACCGACTCTCTGAACCAGTTTTCTTGCCACTTGTATTTTTCTCCCATGAAGAAGATTGCAAGTTTTGTGATTTTTTTTTTCTCTTCGTCTTTTTCCTCGAGTGATATCTTTGTGCTCACTGATGTATGAAGCAACTCAAACAAGCATGGACCAATTTGAACCGCTCTAGTTGTATAAATGTATTTTACCAGTCCCTGATGTCCATGAAAGTACTTGAATGTCCTTGAAAGTACAGAAAAAAAGTATGTGAAGGGGCACCATACAAACTAGGATATAAATAAAAATCACACACTGTACCGAAAAAGACAAGCCTTCCATGAGCTCAAGCAGTCATCGTGTTTTCAGATATAACAAGCTGTGGACAGATCCTCTCTTTTTTTCAGCTGTTATTTACTGTATAATCAAACCACAGGTTGCAGACAAATTGCGTCTTTGCTCTGATTGTCTTATAATTCCTCTCCCTTGAATGGAAAAACAACTTTACATTCTTCCTATCTCCTTGCACATATCTCCCACTGATAGTGTACATTAATTATCAATCACACACATTTCACACAATTCAGTATAATATAATTTGCTTTAAAGCAAAATTGAGATGGGAATAAAAAGAATAAAAGATCAAATTGAAAGAAAGATTAAAGGAAAGGGAATTAATTACAAATTCATAAACAAATGTAAAAAAAAATGTATGCTTCATAAGCAGAAAAGTCAGGCCGCAGCATTTTGTTTTAGCTGAAGCTGAGCTGTTGACTTTTTGAGTAAACCAAAAAGTAGTGCATTGCAGTATTGTGATATGCTTACAGAGAAAAGCATGCATACATCTTTCTTACGTAAAACTCCGTACCGTAAACATTTTTTTTACCCTTAAGTGACCAAGAGAGGGAACAGATGTTCACTTTCACAGCCTCAGCAGCTACGAGTTGGATTTTGATTTAATCTTTAAGTTGTGAAACATCAGGAGACATTCATGATCTTTAGTACCACTAATGAAAGAGCTCAGAGGACTCAAGGCTTAAGGTTAAAGTGGTATGCAGATTTGGACTCCATCAGCGTGTTGATGGTAATTAATTCTATGTTTCCTTATTACCCTACACACTGAGAGCATATCCAAATTAAGCAGAGGTCCAAGAGTGGACTCCTGCGGGACACCACATCATTGGGTGAGAATCACTATTGATTCTGATAGGCTTTATATCAGAGTTTCCAAATTGAAATCATCCAGTCCAGTACATCTTTAGGAAACTGGTATGACAGCAAATGTTCTTTCAAGACTCGTGTGGAGCATTTGTCTAACTGAAAGTCAAAATGTGTTTCTTGTATGGACACAAATCCTGTTTGTCTCCTGGAAAAGCTGTTGTGGAGTCGACAATTATGCCAGTATTTGATTACGGTGATATTGTATATGCACGCTGCTCCTTCAACCTTAAAACCCCTTGACTCTCCGCATCACAGTGCATTTATAACTGGAGATAAGCACCAATGCGTTTTATTTATTTATGAGGCCCTTTTGGGTGAACGTCCCTCTCATCTCTGCTCTCTGATCTGTTTTAGAGAGATCCATCATGGCACTAGGTCACAGGACCTCATCATTTTGTATAAATCTCATGTGAAGGCTGAGCTGAGGGAAATTCAGCTATTATGCAAAATGGACTGAGCTCCAAAAATACTTGAAATTTGGATTTCAATCAATTTTAAAATACTTACCTCAGACTATTTTTTGAATGTTGCTTGCAGTTGACTCTTCTAATTGTTGTAGTCCAAATGTTCCTCAAAATCTTGTAGTCCTTTTACATGATCTACATGAACTGTTGAAATATGCCTCAAGTATTTGATAATATGACTGGTATACAAAGGGAGGGGGACACAGTCAGAGCACATGAGTGATAGTCTTATAATACAGCAAGTAATTGATCTCGTGCAGCTTTAGAGTCATCTAAATCATTGTCCAGAATAATTGAGACCTCAAATTATTGATTATCTTCACATGTGCCGTCTCTGTGCTGTAGTGGGCATGGAACCACATTGAATATTTTGACATATGCATTTATAAATAATCACTTAGCTGCTTGAAGACCACTTTTTAAAGTATTTTGTGTAGGAAGAATATGCTCAAAACTAACAACAAAGTATTGAAGCATCAAGGTGACTTCAGTAATCTTCAGTTAAGGCCTAACCCTGGCAATTTATAAAGGGTTTGGAAAGCCATGCGTTTTGCAAGGAAGATACTATATTTAGAGAATTGATTGACTAAACTATGAAAATAAAGAGAGGGATTTTAAAGAGAGTAGCAGGGATGGGGTCCACAGTGCAAGTGGAAGTCTCGAGATGAGATAAAACTTCACTAAAAGCTTCAGTCAGCTGAGGTAAATTTATGAGTAGTTGAAAACAGAAACTCGAAGTTATCTTAGTGGACACTGATGATGCCGGAGAGAAATGGCTAAAAACATATTATTGAACTGAAAAATGAAATTATTTGATCTGTGTGCAAAATAGGCAAGTTGGACCACAGAGACTGAAACATCACTTGTAGGATGAAACGGCAAAATTTGGTCAAGTGTCCTTTACACAGAGTGGGTGCACCTTGTTGATATTATTTTGATCACTGTCTGGGTTTGTTTTAATTTAATTGCACTTTATAGATTTAAAAACTGTTAAAAATGCATGCAAATCTGCCACCAACTGACCAACTGTAATCTTCCTCTGTAGGGTTGGGTGACCACGGCCCTGCTCCCTGCCAAGATCCTCAGCAGCTACATGATGTCCATGGGCTTGTCCCAGCGCGCTCGCTACCTGAAGAAGCAGAAGCAGGGGTAGATCAGTGGCTGTGAGGACATGGACGCAGAGAGAGGGGACCAACATTATCAGCAGATTATGGAACAGCATCATCAAGAAGAGAAAATGTGAAATCTTCTGGGAAATATCTGTGAGTTTCCCCCTCCGATTTACCCAGTTTTGTTTTTTTGTTTTTTTGTTTTTTTTGGGTTGTTTTTTTGCTCCTGTTCGCAGATGTTCTAAAGCAGTATCTGGGCATGTTTTGCGCCACATGTCTTGAATCCAGATGTGTGAGAAGGGATCGAACAAGGGCGTGTTCAGTGGATTAGCTTTATTCAATGGAACACAGACTTGTAATCAGAAACCAACTCCCCCTATTAACCCCCATCAAAGCCATGTATAAGATGACCTACTAAAGCAGATATTTCACATTCACTACCATAAAGGGGATGCCATCCACCTTCTACTGTAATATTATTCAAGTCTACACACTGTATGTGGTTTGAGATTAAAGGCCATGGTGCCTTCTCTCAGCATTTGTATCGTAGCTCTTAAGTAAAACACTTGCTTAATGATAGCAGCTATACATTGATTCAGCCATGGAGCATTTTGTGTTAGCACTCAAAGCACTTCATGATGTGTTAACCAACATTTAAAAAGCTGCTTGGCTTGACAACAAGTACAGCACCAGGTACTATTATATTCTAACACGGCCCCCTTAAATCTTCGTTCTGGGGGAATGTCATTTTAAGATTTCACAAGTTACAAAGCTCTCACATTTACAAGTTTCTTCTCGAGCACTTATTAACAGCTCAACATCGTGATTGATCCTTTGTTTGTTCTTAATTTTATGTTTGTGCTGAAAGCGTTGATGTTTGGCTTACGGGACAACACAGCAAACAATAAAACCAAACTCAGATCTGTAGACATTGTGTTAAGAGTCTTGGTAGATGAATATCTGATAGAGATGGAGAAGCCCTGTGGCTGTAGTAGAATATTAAGTATGTGTGTGTCTGTGTGTGTGTATGTGTGTCTGTGTGTGTACTAAATTGATTTTCAAATTCATTCCTACAATTGGCTGAACTCTCGCACTCAATGTCCTATGAGACAGCCGAGATGGAGAAAAGATGGGTATCTTTCTTTTTGCTGGTTTAAACAAGTTCTGACCTAAATCTTTGACCTAAGTATTGTGGGTGGGTGGATTAGTTAGTGAGTGTGATTGTTTATTTGCATTAGTTCTGTGTTTGAATGGAGCAAGCAGGTAACAAGGGACTCATATTTCTGCGTTAATATTCATTAAAACTACATTACAAATTCATTAAAATTACAGCTAAACCAAATGGACAAAGAAGGTCCCATTTATTTGTTTGATGTTCCCCAAACCGGTTCCACTCATATTAATAATCTTTTCTTTGACACACTACTCGTATTGTGTGAATTTAAATGTCAAACTTTTATTTATATATTTAATTTACATTTAGGTCTTCATGTGCAATTGTATACCAGATTTTGTCCCATTTGGAAAAAAAAAATACAAACTATTTTGAGCTTTTTTCTTTATTTGCATATGAGCAGTTGTTTTTGCTTGTCCTACAACTTTGATACCATCTTGGGGATTTACTGACTAGATAATTGCGGCCTGCAGAACTTGTCTTTCTGAGCATCAATAAATACGGTTTTCAAATAAGTTCATCCGATGTTTTGTCCATCCTTGGCTTATTACACTCAGCCGCAGCTTTGCGTTTCAAGTAGGCACATTGTGAGATTCGAGGTATGGTTATGCTGAACTGCTAGTCTATTTATGCTAAATTCATGGAGAAGTCTGATAAGAGCCCAGTGCCAGTTTTCATTGCTTATTGGAATTAGATAAGGTATGAATGAGCTCGGGAGATAAAGCCCACACGCTTCACAAGCAAATTAAGTTGACTGTATTCTCACACTGATGGATCAGGTAGACTCTGCACTCCTCTGCTCTGAAATACCACTGGTGTTATTGGCATTACAAACATACATGAGATTTATACTTGATTTCCTCTAGAAAATACATGTAAAGCTGTGACAAAAAAAAAATTGTAACATCTGTAAGTCTCCACCTGCGCATGTTTGCAAATGATATCACACCCAAACATACGCCGAAAGAGGCCATCTGTCCCGCAGGCTCCCCTGTGTAACACAATCCTGTTCACACACCCATCTTATATTCTGTTAAAGACAAATATATTGTCTGGTTTTACAATCCCCCTCGCTCGGTCCAAAACAACTTCCTTGAATGAATTTAAGCCTATTCGTCATTTTCACAGATATGGACGTGTTCTGACTCTTCCCTCCCCAACATTAGCATCCAGTTCCCATGCCAACTGTTTCTGGGAGATTATTCCGGTACACTGGTATGGAAGCTGCCGGAACTGTGTTGTCACAGAGAATGTAGGAGGGGAGAAGTTGTGTGTGTGTGTGTGGGAAGAGGAGGGGGTGCTCTAAGCAAGAAACAAGCAAAGAAGTGGGTTGCAGAGAAGTATATAAAGATTGGCTGACTGGTGCTGAGAGTCCACTGCTCTCTGAGACACACACACGCTCTCACCGTGACTTCGCAGAAGAGTTTCAGAGTGGAAAGCAGTGCTGTGTGGACACAGATGGGGAAAAGAGACGCAGCAGGATCACTCTAATCTCCTCGCATCAAGCAGCACCCGCAGGACAGAATATTAAACTGCTGCAACTGTCACAGTGATTGAGGAGAGAGCTGATTTTTTAACTCTTAATGTGTTTAGAGTCTTTATAGGACAGTTTTGTCAGTGTTTTGCCTTGTCTTTTCAAACTGTGGAGACAGCTGATTAGACTCACCAGGAAAGGCTTCAAAAGGCTTCTAACCCACATCCTGCTCTGCCAGTCTACACCTCCACCATCCAGAGCACGCCATCCCCTCATTTCAGCCACTCTTCACTATGGCGACCAGCATGGACACGCTGCCTGCCCATCTGCTGCCGTTGGTGATGGAGGAGTTTCCCCAATCACTGGCCACAGCTTGCGTCTGCAGGGCTGGACAACGGGAGCCCCGCCTACGCTGCATACAGTGCGGCATCATCGAGGAGGAGGAGGAAGACTGCTCCTCCCTGGAAGAGGACCAGGCCCAGCGCTCCTTCCTGCAGACCCTGGAGAGTCTGAGGAGGAGCACCAGAGGACCGCCTCCAAAGAACCTGTAAGGGGATTCTAGCGCAACTCCAACAACGCTTGTCCCTTTTTTGGTTCTCCTGCGACCGATTTTGAGGCCGGCAGAGATCCCTTATGCATGTTGACTGTGCTGAATATGTAGCCGAACTGCACATGCTACATACAGCCCTATTCCCTAAGGGGACGGTGGTGGTGGTATTTTGGTAAAAACGGTTACAGTTACCCATGCTGGACATCGCAGAAGGCAATGACGAAAGAGGACATCAGCTCTGAGTCAGTGTGATCAGTGACTGGCAGCCTTACAGATTCAACCTACAACATTTGAGTGGAAGGTTGAAAAGAGCCGGCTTTAATATGCTGTCAGCAAATCCCTGCTTACAATATGCTTACTGGTATCTGCTCCTATTTTGACAGTTAAATATAAATGTAATGCTTTGTATGCTGGATATGCTATAGATAATATATATTTTTTTAGTTTGAATCTATTCATATTTGTAAAATGTGTGTCAGGTTTCTATTAATATAAGTTGAAGGAGAAAAACGAGAAGCTGTGCCTCACTGATTGTGCAAAGGGGAAAGGTTAGCTTGCAGATTGCCATTAGAATGTTTTAAGTTTTCCATGTGGTGGCACTATTGGTACACTTGTTTGAGCTCAATAGCACAAACCATACTATATTACAAAACAAGCTCCCCCCGAGTCCAGATCTAACTGCACACTAACATCTGCAATCTGTAAATTGTCCCTGCAGTTTGTGCTGATGTGCTGCCATGAATTCATATTACTTTTGACTGCTTCTGAGACAAATCAGTCATGAGACCATCTCCATTTGTAAACAAGCCTACAGCAAACATTCTTCCTTCAACAATCATGCAGTGCCCCCCAGGCTTTGCAGTGAAAACAATTAAAATTTCACCCTTTACCTGAGTGGCAACCTGTTGCGCTGCTAAACCAGTCCTCCTGTGACTGGTACCGTCGTTCATTACCATGGTTATTTATTATTGCCTAAGGGCTTTTTTTGTACGCTATGACACTTTCAGCCTCAGGAATCTGATACTTCTCTGGTATATGGTGTATGAAATAGCTTTTACAGGCTAAATAAGTCATTGCCTATATCATGGAAATGTTCTTTTTAATGCACTTCACTTGTTCATTTCTTTATGCTTTGCAGAGAAGCTAAAAAAATATTTTGAAAAAGAAGCTCTGCAGATGTGAGCTCCACAAATGTGCTGTGCTACAGATGTGCCGAGCTGCAGTCTGTGTAATCTTAGGCTGTGATGTAAATGTCTGCTGTTCTTTGGGACTTAGCATCTTTAAAATATGCATTCAGAAGAACAATTCTTATAATAAAGACAGTTATCAGTGCAGTTGTGTTGAAATCAGAGGCTGTTTTTTTTTCCCCAGTTACCAAAGATATGTCTCGGAAACAGATTTTTGTTTTTACATGTATTGCAGCATGCCGACATGTCCTGCAACATCCCACATCCTCAGTCCTCAGGCTAGACGCACACTGTGCACACATTTCATGACTACACACTGCACAGCTGGAAGCACACTAACCTACACTGCATGCTGCAAAATTTCTTGAACCAATACTTCTGCCCCAGTGAGATTTTCAAGATCAGGGTAGTGTAAGAAAACAGCTAAAGCCCTTTTGATAAGGTATTTTCATCTTACTCTAAACCTGGAGCCTTGTGCAGACAAACTAAATTAGTCTCCTATGATATTTTTAATAAAATGCAAAATAGGATAAATAAAGTTGACTTTTGCTGAAATAATTATTAAAGCTTGCAAATTGTTTTTTATCTTGTGAAATACTGCGTTTCATTGACTCATGGACTGTAGGCCAAGTGCATTTGAATAAAGATACACATTTGAAAACACAAAAAAGTAGCACAAACACAAGAATGACCTGTTGCAGGTTTATTAAGTAAATCCCATGCAAAGCTTTTGCCAGAAGCTGCTGTTCTCTCTGCATCTAAATGCACATGTTCATATGCATTCACAGAAGCCTGTGATGTGACGCTGCCCCTCATTTGATTTCCCTCTGATTACCTCATATCTCCCCTCATATTTCATATTTCTGCTGTCACTTCAGTCAGGCTTTACAGTTGAATCACAATTTCCTGATATTGCTTCTGGCCATACAGAAGTGGTGAATTGATTTTTTTTTAGCCACAGACACATTTTGTGCTTCCTTATTAACTACATACAATTGAGTGGGTTGCTGCTTTGTGTGGACACCTTACAAGAGGCTAGAATAATGACAAACAAATAGGCACTGGTACATGGGTGTTATGAGCACCAATCCTCATTACCCCACCATACTCTGCTCACTGAGTACATGTACGTACATGATTGGACTTGCCCTTCCATTTCACTTGCCACACTGCAAATCGCTGCCACATTGGCGGGTTCACTTCATTCGGGCACGGCATGCTATTAAGGGGTTATTTGTATAATTTACCACTTCTAATTCCAAGGCTCAGCCATATTGGCAGGAACATTCAAGACTAAATTGAGTGTGAAGATTGAGAGGAATTAATGTCTGCTGGACTGTGAGCTGAATGTGTGCCTTCAGTGGGCCCTGGGCCACCACAAGGACAAGAGTCTGAGCAGGATTTGTACGTTAAAGGTTGACTTAGCAAAGTCAATAATTGAGCTACTCTCTGGGACTTTGTCTGCCCCAAAGCAATCAGCCATTCTTTTTTGTGGGATGAGAGGAGAGAGGCAAGCAATCTCTAATAGAACTATAAGGCTTGTAAGTGGTTCAAGGAACAAAAACAAAAACTGAAACAGAACAGAATTTATTTTTAAAGCAACAGAAATGAGAACGAAACATTGTTCCAGACATCCGAAACAAAACTACTTTGAAATCAGATAATACTACGACTACTAGTTATTTTTTTATTTGTTTCTCTGAAATTGTCCTGTGGCATGATGATTCTTTTCAATAAATAGTTAATACTATGTCTTTTTAATGTGTAAGTAATGCACAATGGAGTCATAATATCACATTTTCAGATTTTCCCTTTTACGTTTCCATGGTGAGGTCATAGAAAATACACTTACAGAGACATTACAACAAAGATTGATGTGTTACAAACACTACTTTTCCCAAGTCACTGATATTAAGACACCATATGATTTCTAACCAAGGTTAAAAATGTTTGGCTGTTAGGTATGACTGCTTGCTTGATAAGGTACTTGTGTACTCATGTCAAGTTGTGACTTGACTTGACTTGACTTGTGTACTCATGACAAGCCCTCTGCAACTTGTCAAAATAACTTCAATATACTATATAATACATACATACCTATCAGTACATATCTAGCCAAGTCTTGCCATCTCTGTCTATACTGATAGTTGGAACACGTAACCCTGCAGGACACATTTGTCTTTTTGGTTACATTCTTATTGGTGTGTGTGGCTCATAATCCAGAATGATTGGTCCATTTTGCGCATGGTATGGTTTCTTGGCGATCGGGTAGTCAAATATCCAGTTCCAGGTATCAGACAGAATATATTTTACAATAGTATTATTTTTAATTTCATGCAATACATTTCAACCTTCACATTAGTTTAAAAAAAGGATAAACTTGACTTGTGTGCTGTACATTGAACCTGTATCCCATGGAACGCCATCGTGAAGCTAGAAGCAGAACTATTCATCTCCAAATAACTCAACAATGAAGCAGGAGTGTAGAAAAGTATTTTAACCATCAGGCATGTTAGAAAAAAACTATGACATTAAGACCCAGGCTGGACACAAACTGGAATTGTCCTTTTAAGGGATAATTGCAAGATTCTTGTTTTTCTTTATTCTTCCAACACCTTTGATGGTGTTTTGCACTCAAAGTAGACACTGGCTCAACATACTGTGGTACCAAAGGTACTCAGTATAGACAATGGCTTCCCAGGTTTCTTCCTTTCTCTAAGTTAAATTTGTTGTCATAAATAATAAATATACATTTATCACAATAGAGATGGGGAAATTAGCTAATTAGAGCTTATGACTAATTATGACTCTACAGAGACATCCAGCAAAGAGGTAATATTTCACCATGCTTAATATAATGATATTAACATTAACAAGAGGCTGAAGACCAGGTTGTCCTTTGAGCCTTTTTTTTTCTATCTATCTTTGGGACCAGCGGAGACAGTCCACTGGCTTTGAACCCATCAGTATTGGTAACTGAAAACATCACATATCTTTTCACATATGGCATCATCTTTTTGCACAATGTTGAAAATGAATCAGCACTTCAGATTCCGAGACACAAACACTTCATTCTCTCTGATTTTACTACGATTTATTGGGTTCAGTCTTGCATGCTCTCTGAGAGCTTGCATTATTATATGTTTTCCTTTCTCTCTCCTCTGGATAATGTCTGAACCCACAGACAGATGTAAAGTGTATGAACATGAGCCATGTACAGAAGAAATAACGGTAATACTGCTTTGCATTTTTGTCTAAAACATAAAATATTTGTTGCCCACCTTTGGGACTGGCATTGTCTTGGAAGTGGGTGGAGAGTTTTTGTTCTGAAATACACTATATGTCAGCTGTTGGATTTTGAAAGCCAGAGGAGATCTCTGCACCCGGTGATGTTGAGCCACTGATGAACAACCGTGTCAACCTGCTGCAGATATATTCTGATCAGTATGTGCTTCGGGCAGCACAGATCCCACGTATTGCCTCTTTAACCTTGGACCCCACCACCATCTTCTCTGTGTTTCTATCAGGTTCTCTGCCCGTCCCAATGATGAAAAAAAAACTGATAGGAGTGGCCTAGCCTTCCTTTCTACTTAAACAAGTGCAAATTGTGATGACCGAATTTCACAGGATTCAATTTTCAAAAGAGATTTGATCAAAATTGCATATATTTCCAGACTTGTAAGTCCTAGTTAGAGAAGAATTCAGCAGTAGAGTTTAGAAGAGTTTTAGCAGCATATCTATCTATCTATCTCTCTATCTTTCTATGCATCTATCTATCTACAATGCGCCTGCTAGACACTGTGGTGTGGATTATGTATGACTGTATATTTGATTGCATAACGGTATGCTGCAGAGTAGATAGTTGTCCACCTGCCAAACTGAAAACTGATATGAATCACACCACATACGCCAGTGCTACACTTGGCAAGGAATTACACAACTGTTATTTTCTTCCTGCTATTTGATAACATAAAAAAAAAATCAGCATGAAATTTCTACCTCACAATGAAAAAAATACTACATTCAAAGTATAGGGGTAAAGGTACAGCTTGTGAGTTTGTCACACGGTAAAGAAATATAATGGTGACATGCTGCCTGTTCTTGTCAAAATCAGACAACCGAATGTGCAACTGCTCTGGTCCAGCTGGCTTTAACTGTGTTCAAATACAGCTAAAAATTAACCGCATCTTTAGCACTTCTCTTTCATTTGTTGCAAATAATATGTATGTTTTTTTGTCACTTTTCTGTCTTGTGATTTTGCTTGTATGTTTGCCAAACCTTTTCAAACACGATCTCTGCGGGGCAATTAAATGTCTATTCTATTCTGTATGACATATTCTGTTGAATCTAACTTCTTCTGTAACTTGTTTTGAAAAATGGCATTTCTATACCGAGTGATCCCAAACCTGAGATGCTATTTTTATTGGCAGCACTATTACATAACCATTTATAAAATGAGGGTGTGTTAACGATCGTTTTATCCACATTTTCCTTTCAACTAGCTCGGTACTTTAGACATCACAAGAAAGCTTTCTACCCTCATATAAAATTGAGTGCTGCAGATATGGGCAAAGCCTGACTATGCTAACCACTTTATAATACCTAGGTTAATGTCTCTTTGTACCTGCACTGTATGTACAAAATACCAGGGGCGTCTCTCTGATATCGAGTTGCAGCCCCTTTTGCACAATCCACATTTCTCTTGTCTCAAATCTTAAAAATCCCTCTCTAACTTGTCTGCTTCTCTTTATCTACATCTCCCCCTTTGCGATTGGTACAAATTTAATAAGGGAAACCAATGCAGGATAATTGCTTTTACCTGGATTCACCTCTCCAGTGTACTTCCTGAGTTTGAAAGAGTGTCTCTAATAATTTGTCCATTCAGTGTGTATGACGATTACCTATTTATACATCCCTGCATGAGGGACAGTTCAGGTTTTGCGTTAGAATTAGGTAAGGCTGATGTTCAGTGATGTTTCAGGTCTTCTCTGCTGGGAAAGGTGACTAGATGATTACATTTTATATACTTTTTGTCTATTTTATCTGTATTTGAGTTAATATATACAAATGTTTTTGGACCCATTGCTTGATTTTTTTCTAGTAACTTGTAGTGCAGCATACAGCACAATATGTCTATTTTCCAAACTGAAGTCCTTTTTTTCATTTCAACACTTATTGATAATTCAAACAAGCCTTGAGGTTTGATAAGTAACAAATGTTTTTTTGTTGTTTTTGACGATAATACTTCAAATATGCTATTTTTTGTTTCATCTGCAGTGGTTAAACCTCTGTACAGTCAGTACCTCTACTTGATTACATATTATGTCTTGCCACTTATGATCCAAGAGTGTGTGTGTTTAAGTGCAGAGAAGGAGGTGGGAATCACATACAATCTAGTAAACAATCAAACTCAAGTTCCATTCAAACAGAACTCTCCTCAGCTTCCTAGTTTAGTCTCTGAGGAGGGAGCACTTGTGATGAAGGACAAAGACTTGTGAATTGTTCCTCCTTCTTCTGGCTTGGTGATAAATAACCCTTTCCACTTCCCACCGTTCTACTAGGAAATGTAAATGTGGCACGTCCCCCCCCCCACACACACACACACACATCAAATCAACATGGTACACAGCCTTTGTCTCTTGTCAGTCACGCCGAGCCCAGACGCAAAGGGATCATCTCGCTCTGCACTCTCATGTGCTTCCCCTTAATTATCAAACCGGAGACTCAGTGAACAGAGATTTTGAAATGGACTTCCTGGGCTCTTGGCATGATTAGGTTTTTATCATGTCTGGGAAAAGCTTAGAGGAACAGAGACAACAGGCATGTTCATCTCCATGCTAATCAAATGGCAGCGTGCTCAAAAATTCATAGCCTGCCTGCACGGTAAATACTTTGTCTCCATGTGTTGTAACCTCACAGTGAAGACTTGATTATAGGGTAAAAACCTGTATATATCAAACCTCAGTATATAATATATGAGAACTCCTATTTCTAAATTGACTTTCCTCGATTTAAAAATGGAGTCTATCTAGACGCCACAGCAATAGATTGTTACTTATTTAATAAACTGCTTGTGGATACGATCAGATGACCAATTTGTATGATGCTGCAGTGGCACAGTTACAGGCATGTCATTTACAATGCATTACTATGCAGAAATGTTGACAGGAGGCATTTTGCAAGGTCACCTGTCGCAAAGGATTTAAAGAAAAACCTTCAGTGATTGATTGAGCTCCCAGAGAAGGTAGAGGGGAAAAAAAACACAAAGAAATTCATTTCTCTCTAGTTCTCATGTGGAGATGATGCACTGTAGCGTACATGACTGGAGTCATTTTAAGGTGAACAACTGGCACACACTGGCAAGGGGAGAAGGGCGATTTGAAAGAAAGGAAAAAGAATGAATCCTGGCAAACCAATTTATGTTACATGATGTGTGTGTCGGTGTGTGTGTGTGTGTTGTGTGCATGCATGAAGTGTCAAGCACAAGCGAGCTAGTAAATTAAGCTGATTTTACTTACTCTCGGTTCTTGTTACACTCTTCTTCCTCTTACAAGAACAAAGTCTAGCTTGTCTCTGGCACTTCGCTCGCCTGCCTCTCATCCATTTTAGGAAGGTTCTGGTACTATTCATCAAGGGCACTGTAAGCGTTCATCAGACGACCGATTATTCCTCTATTCTCCATTCCCTGTCCCTCTCATTTGATTTCCATCAGTGGGTCTTGTTCTCTTGCTTTCTCTGTCCCCCCCTTAATTAGCCTCAGAGCAGACACAAAGAGAAAGTTGTGATAATGAAGCAAGGGGGAGAGAAATTCCAATTTGGCGTACAGCTAACCCTTCTGAGACAGACTATTTCATTCCTTGTTCATCCTCCTAAGGCCACACTGGAAGTTAATATTTAGCTGCCTCCGAAATGTATGGATTCAATGCTGTGCCTTTATCCACAAATCATCCTATAGTATGCACAAATGATGTGGACAAAATAATAGAAATACCCTATATGTGCAAATATAATGAACTTTAGTAGATTTAATTACTTGGAAAAAAGATATTTTGAATTTAAGTACTTAGTTGTGCCTTATGCACCCTTAAGAAGGCTCTTCTCCCTCTTCAAGCATCACAAATACATCTGAATATATTTCTGATCTTTAACTCTCTTACAAATCCATGGAAATCAGCCACGGCCGTTCACATTCATTTTATGTATGTATTCTACCACTGATGCACTTGTATGTTCTTAAGGCGCAGAGTGAAGTGGCGATTACAATCCCTGAGGGAGACAAACTGATAAGAGGATTGATTGACAGATCAGGGGGTGTTGCTAAGGCATAATTTATCTCAGACTGGTTGCTATAGAGTTCACACTGAGGGAGATAATGTCATTTTGCGCCTAATCAGCTAATGGATCCTAAATCCATTTTTTAGCGTGCATATAAGCTGAACACCATTACCCTAATTGTGATGCACAGACTAGGGATGGGGTGAACGACAGTGGATGTTATTTCAGTTTAAGCCCACTCTAACCTCAAACATGTGGGGGATGGATTATGACAGAGGAAGTGATGGATGCAGTATTGCCTTAGTTAACTCTGCCCCTGCTACTCAGTGTTTGCATCAAAGGGATTAGATAATGTTGACTGAAATTCATGCATAAATTGGCATTAACACAACTACTGGGTTTTGTTAGGAGTTCTGTTTAATTATTTGGCTATTTTTACATGCACATCCATTTGCACATGTAAAAATAACATACAACTTACATAATACAGAAATGACACAGAAAGAGGAAAAAAGAGATATTTGCAAAGGGCAAATGAAAAGAATACATTTTTATAAAGCTTTTCTGTCAAAGGAAACAAAGCAGCAAATGACTTCAAGATAAACAAAAATATAAATTAAATTCACAAACAGAAACTAAATAATGAACTGCTAACTCACTCACATTAAAATTTATTTAATCTTCCTCACACTGTTCTCTGCAATTTGTTCTCATACTAAAGTCAAGAATTCTGCATTTCTTTGTCATTTAAATTCAATTGAGTCTTTGCTTGTCATCTTTTATTCAATCTGTTTTGGTTTATTCATTTTATATTGAGGAGTGAGTTGTTAATAAAACCCTTTGGGATTTTTTTTTCTTTTTCTTTTTTTTTGAATCTCACATACACAAATTTGTAATTTTATCCTCTTTCCTTGTGCTTTCATGCATTTTTGTGTCATTGAATTTTATCAATCTTTGTATCACTGCATGAAAAATGTAACTGATGAAACTTGGCTAATTTCATTCTTTCCTGTGGAGAAATGGGCTCTCGCTTTCCAACATTTCTTGTTTCTGTGCTCAAATGAAGTTTGGTTTGTTCTGCAGTTAGGACAAGTGTTTTTCCTCCACCCCCCTTGAATTTTATCACATTTCATTGCAGTGCAAGATGATGTGCAAAAAGATCTAAAAGTATTCAGTTAATAGGTTTTTTTTTTTTTAGCTGAAAGTACTCTATCAAAGGGAAAAGAAGCATGTAAGTTAATATTTATGTGAAATTTAAAATTCAAATAGAAGCAAAATGTAATTTAAAAAAAGTATTAAGACCCATGCATGTCAGCTTATGAAGTAGTCTGAAAATCATCACTTTATGTGATTTTTCAAAGCACCACGAGACAGTAAACAGAGTTACAAAGAGGCCAGATGGTCAGCGCTTGAATTGCAGGTGCAGTGGTCACAAAAATGCAAAATTATATAATGCAGCAAGAGGAAGAGACTGAAAAACCATGACAACATATGCCAAACACAGACAAGTTGGGTAGTCACCGCTCAGTGACAGGGATAACCAGACATTTAATAGGATAGTTGCCAAGCACCAGATTGTGAGCTTCACAAAGCTGGTATTTATGGCAGGGCTGCCACTCAGAAGCTGCGTGTGTCCACGGCCAACACAGAAATAGACATAACATGGTGTAAAGAGCGCAAAACCTGGAGCTCTGTGTAATGGAAAAAGTTATATGGTATGATGACAGAACACTTTTTCCTCCATCTGGAAGGGTTTATGTTTGGAGAAAGCCAAAGGATATCTTCAACTCCGTGTCTGCTGCCAACTGTTAAACACGCTGCTGGATTTGCAGCGGTATGGGCAGCTATCTGGTGGGAGTCATTAGGTACAATGATCGCTCTGCATGGTTGTATGCCAAGGAATATGAGGGCATTTATGGGACCCCCTGTGGTTTAAACTCATGACGTTCCCATATTCCAAGATGATAATGCCCTCATACACTCTGCTAAACAAATTCAAGAGGGGTTTCAGGAGCACCAGAATGAAGTCAATCATCTTCCACGGCCTCCCCAGTCACCAGATCGAAACATCAAACCTTTATGGGAAGTTGTGTAGCATAGAGCGTGAAGTAGATTTCTACCTGTGTCATCCATCAAAGAAATGGAGGCTGTCCTTCTTGACATTTGAATGGATTTACAAGCCCAATATAACACCTTTTGATTGTGGAGGATGGCTTTGAAGTGACCATTATAGATCAGATGCACGTAAGTAGGTGAGCCCACAGAATTAGAGCCCTAATGAGTGTCAGTGATACGTGAGTCATTGTGCAAGAGTCGTGTTCAAAAGGAGCAGCCTCAACACTTCGGCTGAGCTTGAGTGCAAAGGTTTATGATACAAGATTTCGTCAGCGGGGTATTTCTCTGAGGAGCAGAGAATGCTGGGGATCCATGTAATTAAAAGACTAATGTTCCTCACCTTATTCCATAAGGCAAAGGGATCTGTCTTGAAAGAGAATGGGAAGGCAAACCCACTGCAATGTTGAGAAAGAAGAATTAAAGTGAAAATTAGCAAAGTATGTAGTGCTGCATGTTACAGGTGAATAGCATGTGTATTACATACAAAGTAAAGTTTGGAAATTGATGTAGGATTTCTTTGTGACTTGAAGCCGATTCATAGCAGTCACAGTACTTTTATAATCAGCAAGTCAAATAAAATTCAAATTCACACAGGCAGACTGTGACACAAGTACAAAATATACAATTAAGAACGTGCTTGAAAATGATGTTACTCAAGATTTAAACATTAAAGGTGCCCAATGTTCTATGTAAACACACTCAGTTTAATTTGTATTCAAAATTTCTCACCAAAACACATTGTTTGTATCCTTAAGGCCTAATTAACATGTTAAATTTCATATTTTTTTTCTGTGATGCTGCTCTGTGCTAGGCACCACTGGCGACCACAAACTACACTGGCTACCTTTAATTAAGGATAATTTAATTAAGGATAATTCTTAAGGATAATCAAGGATAATTCCCAATTCTCTGATATGTCATTGATATTGGGATTACAAGAAATTTCCAAATTGGGATCAATAAAGCTTCTACCTATCTATCTGTCTGTCTGTCTGAACTATGTTCAGCAAAAGACTGACGACTCAACAATAACAATGCCATTAGTTTGGTCTCAAATTAGCTGAATGAAGTTTTCAGGCGTCCAGTCCTCATCCCCAGCTGGACTGTTGACTTACCGGTTTCGTTTGGTTTAGCTGAGACATACAGCTCCGTATCTCTGTGCAGCACCAGAAGATAAGGCGGTGAATTTCGTCAAGGATTGAATAGAATTTATCAAAGAAGCACTGGGCCACCACATTGAGACACGCCACACATAATGAGGCAGAAAAAAACACAATTAACAATAGAAATGAAGGCATTTTATTTTCTGACAGGGAAGATGGGAACCAGTGGAGGGCAGTCATTTTTCAGTATTTCTTTCAGTCACCTCTTGGCACGGCTTTGTACTATACTCTCCAAAGTTTCTGAGATAAAAGGTAGTTTTCAAAGAGGTCTGTGGTTATTACCAAGTGATGGATCAAGGCAGGGTTCTTTTCAGGAGAGGCTGAACACTTGCCATCTTGTAATAATCAGGAATGCAATCAGTGGAGAGAGAGCCATTCACAATAGAGATCAAGCTTAGGCCCTCAGCCCCCATAACCTCTTTGAGGAATTTAGTGGGAATAATATCTGAGGGAATATGGGTGGGAGGGAAGATAACCACACAGAGTGGGTTCAGCAATGATAATTTAACACATGAGCACCTCAAGGCAAATTCACTAATAGCATTTTCTCTTGATTTACTCCACTAAAAATTTAAGGAACATCTCAAAGAAATCACCACATTCCAAGACCTGCAAATGCAGCTTAATGTGGCTTAATGAGTCATAATCAAAACAGAATAAATGTAATTATAATTGTAATTTAGGCACGCCGTGGAGATGGGGATTGATTGTGGTGGAAATCTGCTCAGGTTGTTCAAAGAGAAATCAAGATGGACGACAAAAACGTGAGCTTTATATGTTTACATCAATTATATGTACATCTTTGTGCTGTCAACAAATGTATTTTGTGCGATTTCTGTGGTGTCTGTTTATAGTTGATTTCACATTGTGTCAAGTCTAATTCAAAGTCTTCAGTTCTCATTTAGCGAGTTAGCAGTTTTTCAGGATAATTCTTTTAAATGCTCTAACACATCTTTGGGCAATTTTAGTTCATCTGAAATGCAACATTCACCAGTGACTAAGCTCTAGCCTGTAAAGCAGAAAAAAACAAGAGAAAAAAGTTTTTAAGCTATGAGTGAGGACAAGACCTTGAGTCTAAACCTGAACCGAAACACTTTACAGTTCACTTCGCACCACATATAAAGTTAGGTACACCATGAATCATGTTGGTTACATCATCCAGCTTTTGCTGCATCTTCTCCGATCCATGGATGTGACTTTCACTTCCAGTCAGTCTTTACCATCCACCCACTTGGGAGAAGACCAAAATTGGGACAACTAATCGTTATTAACACCATGTTCGAACTTGTATCCGGTAGGAAGTTGAGCGAAAGCATCTCCTCTGGCAAAGACTTTGCTGCAGCTATTTATTATTTTTTATTTATTATTTATTATTTTTTGATGCATTTTCCCTCAAAGTCCAAAATAACTGAAGGTACATCTTCACTGACAAAGCCAGCTCTGCTGCTCCATCACTGCCATTTATGTTTTCTGTTGTGCTGCGCTGCATCTCGCTAACGTCGCCCCTCCTCATGAGATGTTCTCAACTTCATCCTCAGCTGTACATTTTATGGACAGAGCATTTAATGGGCCTCATTGCTTCACATCAAAGCCTGTACCCACTTTGGATTACGGAAATGTTTATCTTCATATGTTGGCTAATGCTAATTGTATATCACATATTACTTAAAAGTTCACTATGTAAAACTGAAGAGGGTCGATATAAGTGAGCAGGTTTTGTCTCAACTAACAAGAGAAAAAAAACATGGAATAAACATGGAATATGATGGTTGATGGACTGCATGGTTCTCATGATCAGCCTGATAATTTGTTTATTCCACATTTGTTGAGTCTAAAGCGTCCTCACTTGAATCAACCCTCGTCAATTTTGAATAGTGCACCTTTAATACAGGACACTGTATACTAGAGCATAAGGATGTCTTCACTGTTGGGTGAAAATCTCGTATCCCCAATTTTGTTTTTTTCATGTTTTAAGTTCATTTGAGAATTTATCTGCTCCTCTGTTGGTCAAGAAGGTTCTACAGTCCTTGGGTTTTTCACAATTAATCAAAATCAATTAGAGAAATTGTAAAATGTATAGTCACAAAGCTAAAATCAAAGCTAAGTCACTTCAAAGTTAACATTCTGGAGATACAAGGTTTCCACCTGACATGCACTACACAGAACAATCCACCAGACTAACCGGTGATTCCTCTCATCAGACACTTGCTGAGGTCACCAATAGGCTAAACGCTGAAAAAGCCAGTGTAGCCCTTTAACAGGCAACCAATTAATTCCTTTAATGAGCAGATGCTCACTGACATAAAGCAAATGACAAGATTTGCAAATCTCTCATCAAGTGGGGAGTTTCTTGTACGTGTGTCCCTGCAGGCTGAATCTGAAGAGGGAAAACTGAATTTGAAATTATAGTTTAAACTTAAATCCAATAGCCATTCAATTTTAAATTCGTTTATGTGACAAATTTATTAATAGGTTACAGCTAAGCAACAAACAAAGAAACAAATTAATAAATAAATAAAGTCAGGATAACACAATGAAGCCCTCTGGCTTATGTCCATTAAGGTCTTATGCCTTAAAATATACTTGAATACAAATACAGAATATTTGTGATGAACTTTTTTGTTACTTGTGCACTTTTAGTTTTGGTGGTGGGCTACATGAATCATGTAGCCGTGTCCTGACTGAGGTTGTTAACAAAGCTAACGTGGGCAGAGTGAGCTGCAGTAAATGTCGTTGAGGTTGTAACTAGTTAATGTAATTAGTGAATGAGACATTTTTACAACGAAGACGATCAGTCAATGTTTCTGTCGCTGGTAAATGACAAGCTGGACTGCTCTTGAGTCATTTTACTTTATGCAACAGTGTCTACCACACACACAGTCTGACTGACACACACACACACACACACACACGCACAGCTCCATTTTGTAGATACTGGTCCAAGTGGGGAAATAATGTTTGTTATTATCTCATCTGTAATGTCAATATGGTGTTCATGAATTAGCCTATTATAGTCTGAAAATAGAAAAATGATTTCCTCTCGCAGCCCTGGCCCAAATATCTTTACAGGCCTGACTCTGATTCTGAATAATATTAGACTCATGGAAATGAGATTATGTTTTACCAACAACCAAGTAATGAAAATAACAAGACGGTCAATAGAGAGGCGTTTCATCTGTGTGCTGGTGTCTCTCTCACGGCTGTCCCTGTTTTTCCAAAGCATTTTCGAGCATACTTGGAAAAGTAATAAAATTTTACATGACATTCATAATCTCTGCACTGCTACAGTAGCTTTTACAAGAGAAAAGAGCATCCTGCTCCTTCTGGTTGTGTTTACAGACGTCTAATTTACAGTCAGTATGGCTCACTGACTCTTTCACCAACCTCACAGCAAGGACACAGAAATGTGCAAAAAATAAAGCTAAAAAAAATCGAGAATCAAGAATACATAAGGATCAACATAGTGTCACACTCTCCAAGTATTTTAAGGTAAATATGCATATTGTGTTCACATAAGGATACAATAAGTTGGCAGAGAATGTTCAGTAATTTGATTACATTTGTGTTAATGCAGCGCTTTCAAATAACTGCAAATAAACAATAATTTGGAAAAATAAAACCACTCTTTCAGATATTAAATTTATGATGTAGTTAAAGGGACATTGACACAATTTTTATTACACCTGGGCCTGCTTTTAACAAACCTGCAAACACCGCACCTTAGGTTGTATTACATGTAGTCAGCAAGATAGCACAGTAGGCTATTTATTTTTTAATAAACAGACAATAATTACTGTGATGTACCCTCGGCATTTGATTTATGTTGATGATTTATATTAGAATAATAAAAGAAGTTAACCCTTCTTTTGCAAATAAAACTTTTGGGTGGATTTGCCCTTTGCTAGATCCCTACACATGATGATGCTTCGATGTTGTGCAGCCATACAGAAAACGCTTCACGTTCCCTTTAGATGCTGGTACATATCCGTTTCATATGGTCCAGTGTGCATGTGTGACAGTAGCAGAGGGCCTAATGAAAGCTACAATATGCAACTTTTCACCTTGAGGCAGAAAGTGTGTTGTAGTCCTTCCCTCCTCCCCCTCAGCTGGTCAAGTTCCTGCCCCAACACTTGTCACTCATCTCGGTGAGCTGTCTACCTTGAAATGACACGCAGCCTGAGGCTGAGGTAACCTGCATCTGTGAAGTCTCCACAGCCGCCGAGGAAGCAGACGGCGAGCACAGGCACTCTGGGAAAAA
>OMLF01002045.1:33349-44895 GCA_900302615.1 Holocentrus rufus | reverse complement strand
AAAAAAAAAAAAAAAAAAAAAAAAAATTGTTGCTTCTTTCAAAACGTGGTGGAACTCATTCTCTTATCTGCACTCAGTGATTCTTGTGTTACCTTGAAGCATTAGGGATGGTTATTATGAAAATTGATGGATGTTTCATTGATTCAGCTTGCAATTTTATTCCAAGAATTTGAATAAGTTAAGTGATTCATGTTAGAAACAGAAGCAAACACACCTACGTCAAGTTTTCTGTTCTGTTTAGATGCATGTGTTGGTGTTTTGTAACACAAAAATTATTACAGGTAAAGAAACGGGGCCCACAATAAATTTTTGGGTCTTTTTCTCCTGATTCTAATAGGACACAGCATTCATTTATTGGAATTTTGGGAATGCGAGGAAAACTCAGTGACAAGAGAGTGTCCAACTTAAATAAAAGAAAAAAAAATTGTCTTTTGCTTTAATAACAAAGAGTTTATAATCACATGAGGCTCTTTAACTCTGCCTAGGCACCATCAATACAAGGTGCTCAGTAAAGTACTCAATTTACGCAGTCAGTTATAGCAAAAAAGGACAAAACAAAGTATTCTCCTAAAATTCTCCTTTCCCTGAACACTTTACCTTTAACTCAAGCTAGTATTGACAGCAGTGGACAACAGACTGTAGTTAAGCTAATAGACAGTAGTCAATAGTCAGTAGTGGCCTCTGTAGCCTGGTATAGAAATGACTGAAACAGGATACAACAAAACGAACATTCCTTCGACCACTCCAGCTTGGTGAATAATGCTTACTTAACACTTAACAGTTGAAATGATGTACTTGAAAGTACATCACTTTGTTCAACATTTTATCAGGACAATCTCTTGAAACAGCAAATAGTGGAAATAAAGTCTCTTATGTTCATTATCATAGGAGTATTTTAGATTCAACGCACTCTTTGTGCAGCAACAAGATAAACAAGATAAACATGTGGGACTTTATAATTCATGGGCATAAATTAGTAAAATAGTTTCAGCACTGTACTGAAGTTGTGAATCACTCACTGTGTTTTACAGCTTTGGTGGAGGAACGTGACTGTGAGTGAAACATCATGAAGCATCAAGATTAGTATAATATTTTTAGTGTTATTTTCACAGTTTAATTAAACAGACATGTGTCATCCACACTGGCTCCTTCTGAATTTCCCAAACAGTGACTGAACACATCGTTGAATTTTCTACCTTGAATTTTGTTTGCCCACGCTCCCTACTTAAACTTTTAATTAATCAAATATGTGAGCCACTCAAAAGCAGTGAAAAAAAACACAACAGGATATTAAAAATCCTCAAAAGCCCACTGAAATTCATTCAAATGCAGGAGGTAACAGTGAAATCTATGCTGACCCTGTTCTGTTTGTGGTTATCTCACCACCTCACTGCCCAGCCTAGTTTCCTGTCCAAATTCCCTTAGCTCCTATCTCCTAATGCCCTGAACCCCAGAGAAATTATTGCAGATGTCTTTCATATAGATAACGTCTCTTGTGGTTTTGCCTCTGCATTTTTGAATATTGTGGAGTGTAATTCAGTGCTGCATTTAGCATCTGATTCTACTCACAGAGGCCTAATCATTGACATAGTCATACAGTTTATCCCTGATCACCAGTGCATTATTTTTTTTGTGCTACTTGCAATGTCGCCTTTAAGAAAAAGCTATAAACATAAACATGCTATCTGATGAACGCCCTGGGCCAAAATGTCATGTTTTAATAAATAGAGCTACATTTTCTATAGAGCAAGTGTTGTTCCTGCTTTTTCCCTCTCATTAAACATAAGCAGGATACATTGTGCACTTCTTCTTTAATGGATTGTTAAACTTTGTCTTAAATTGTTACCTTGTGCAAACCTTGCTCATCCCCATTGAATGTTATTGTCTTCCTGGACAGATGGCAAAATCTCTAATCTTAAAAAGGAATGTAGATAAGAACAAAGATGAAAATTCATGTGCAATAGATATTTTTCATAGCAGACGCTTTGACACAACATTGTAGGTAAACGCTAATCACATTAATTGAGGATCTGTTCTGCTTAGGTACAGAGCCTTAATTAATATGATTAGTAACACCTGTGTTTACCTACTATTTCATGTCAAAATGGCTGCTGTGAAAAAGGTCAATGATTGCAGATGAATGACTTATTAACCTACAACCTATACATTAAAAGTGCACCATTTTATAAATAACAAAAATACATTTATTTACTACTTTTCAGTTGTTTATTTCTTCAATTGCCTGATTTCCAGAAGATCGGTATGGCTGAAATTGCTGGAGCTCTTTCCTGCATGCTCTCTTGTTTTGGAGCCTTATATGTTTTCAGCCGAGGGGAGGTGACAGTCGATGTTTTTCTCCACTCGCCACATGAAGCTCTGCAGTTTGCCCTTGGATTTGGCAGTTGCAGCAGGGAACCAGGCAGTTATGAAGGAGGTGACGATTGATTCTATTATATCGGCCGTGCAGAATTACACTAGGAAAAGTCCCTAAAGAGAGTAAACGTTAGCTGCTGGAAGAAGAACAGCATATCCGTGGCTGGATCCCCTTGATTATAGGAGTAATATTCTCCTCCCCTTTGAGGTCCGGGGAGTTCCCACGAATCTGAACAACTCCACTCTGTCAATAGTTGAGGCGTCTTTGTCAAGAGGAGGAAGTTGCAGAGGTTGTTTGCTGACGCCTGCTATCACCCCCTGGGTTTTTGAAAAAGTTCAGTTCCAGGTTACTGTGACTGCACCATGACACCAGTCAGTCTTCTCCCTGCTAGATTGACTCATCGGAAAGTGTCAAACTTGAGCAGTCTTACTGATGGGCCTTGAGATGGATCCAGGAAAAGATCGTGTCGAATGCTGAAATCTGTAAATCAAATCCTGGTATATATAGGATGAGGCATGGGCTCATGCAGACTCCATTTCCTGTTTCCATTACTGGTTGATCTCTAATTTGAATTTAAAAACAGGCTATCAAGTGATGTAGGTCAACCTTTTGCATCTTGAAGCACCATTTCCAGCTTCCCTGAATATTACATCATAAAATTCTGTTTGAACATGTTATATTTAATCTAACTTATGCCAATTTTCGGTGGTTCTGGTGGAGTGAGATTTTTTGGGGTGGGGTGTGTGTGTGTGTGTCTACAAATAGACATATGCACATGATGCATATAGGCAAACACGTGGTGCACAAAAACTGCAGCAGTGCACACGCTCTTACTTCAAGCTGACATTTTATAAATCCCTGTGTATGTGCGTAGACAGTTTTTCCACTAATTAGTCACACCAAGCCTAAATGAAGGGACTGTTTTTGCCAGTGCATCATCCGAGAGTTGTGATAATTTGTCCTATATCCTGCTGTTGTGCTGCCCAGTTTATACTGTAGCATCCAGCAGGTCCAGGTACGAACCAGGATGTCATGTTGCCCAAGCATCAATGCCACTCTCTCACCATGGCGGAAAGACTGTTTGGCGGAGCAGGTAATGGGCCCCGCTACACGATGCTGACCAAATAGCAGAGCAGGTTCCATGCTGAGCCGTGGCATTCTTCAACCCAAGTCTCTTGCTTTGACACACTTCTCTGATATTTTCCACCACACCAGCCCACTTCAGACAACAGTGTAGCGTCTGGCAGGAACGAGGTGTAAACCTAGGCACTCATTCTCTCCAGATTGGATTCTACCACTGCACCAACAGGAACACTCTGTTTGGTGGAGCAGGTAATGGGCCACTCCAGCAAATATAGTGGCAAAATGGCTATTAGCGTCTTGAAACATAACATCAAGGTCGACTTTGTGCATTAAGTTTGACCTTTTTAAACTTTTTTCTCTTGATTCTAATTTTTTTTATATTTCACATTTGAAATACCTGCATAATGGAGTTCTAATCATCATTATATCATCCTGTTAAAGTTGTTCAGAGTCTGTGTCTGGTTCAAGCTTATGGTCAGAGCTTTTAAGAGCAACTCTTGACAATTTGTTTTTTTGCTTAAGTTGTTCTTTTCATGCACAATACAGTGCATCAGTTTCTAAAGCCTTCATTGTACAATATATGGACATGATTACTGTACCACTTTACAAATGTTAATTATGGTCTCATCTCATTTCATCCTTTTAATGTTCCAGATCCTCCAAATCAAAATGACCAATTCTACCTGGGCAATAAATGTTAGGGGGTTGATGAAGTGTATCACAGCCAATCACGGGCTGCATCCTTTTTCACTCACTTCTTAAATTGAAATCATTGTGAGAAAACAAGATACCTTTTGTACAGTAGGGCTGGTGGTATCTTGGGGCTGTACCATTTTGATAAAAATGACAACCAGTGACAAGAGGAACAACTCTGTTCCTTGTTTTCTCCCAGGTTTAGTCACAGATGTTCCCTCTGGTACAGAACAGGCCACACATCCAGCAAGCAGCCATGTGAAGTGTACATGCTTGTTAATTGACTCAAACTGTCAGTGTTATTTGCATATCTGCACTTTTGAAACTGCAGCATGACATTTAATTAATTTTATTGAGAGTTTTTTTTTTCATATTCTCCACTTCGAGACTGTATCCAAACTTTCTGGTACTCATAAGCATGAAGCTCCAGTGGAGAAACAGCATAATGTTGAGACATACTGGCCATAAAAAAAAAATAAAATTATAGAGAAATGTCATATAATGAATGGGTTTGTGTTAGAAAACTAAACAAACAATATAAAACAAGGAAGTGCATGATCACTTACTAATGAGTTGCTCTAAACTAGCCCACTCTCAACTAATAATTGAAAATGCAAGATGGCAAACACTAATTACTGTCAAGAGCTGGTTTGGAGTATACTTACAATGTGCCACCTGACAAAGAGTCGACAATTGAAAAGATAATTATTTCACCAAAAATACCTCTTCACCCAATCACTTCTGCTAATTTTTTAGACAAAGCACTTATAATGCCCCAAAATAGAACCATCCTGTCCACATCATATTTGGACTGACAGGACATTGGTTTTTACAAATTACAAAAGGTGGTGTCAGGACTCCAAACTCAGTTTTTCTAAAATCGATTGCACAATCTACTATTTTCTGTTTATGATGATGCAGTATATACTGGAAGCACCTTTCCTCCATTGTATTTGTATTTCTGTCTTATAGGGTTATCCAGTCCTTTCCATGTATACAGTATGTAATCAATATTGCTTTTAACATTTTTATTCAGTTTGGTTCAAATGAAAGTGTGTTTCTGTGACCTTTGCCAGTACAGCGGGTGAAAACTTGTACTGTGAAATATTGATCTATTTCGATTTCACCATCATACAGCACATATGCCATGACAAAAAATAAAAATAAATAAATAAAAAAGGTCTGCAAGTGGAGGAGAAAGACTGTAAATCTTGCCCAAATCTACAGAACAGAACATCTTGCAGAACATTGAATTATATGTAGCAATATAATATAATGAAATTATAATATAACATAATATGCTATACTCATATATTGAGTACATATTCAGTCAGATACAGTAAGATACAGTATTATATACAATGTGATATACTGTAAATCAATGCAATACAATGACACCTTATTGTTTGGCAGCTCAGTAAACACAGACTTCAAAACAAGTTTGGTGCATTAGGGCACTTGCAGAAATAATTTGTTATCCCAGTCAGCTAAAGTGAGTTCAGCGTAAAAGATCAAAGATTTCCTCATACGAACATTAGATTCTGGGCTGATACGTGTGCGATCGTGAGCTCAATATAATGTGATCACATCAACCAAGTCTCCTGGCCTTGTATTATGTTTTAATGATGTCATCCAAGTCGAAATTAATTAACTGATGGACTGGCAGCCATCCATCATGGTTGCAGCCTCATCCATCAAAAAGGTAACAAAGAACACACACGCACGGGCACACCCACACACAGTGCAAAGGCCCCATAAATTATAATGCACCAATGTATGGGACCAGTGGAGACGAACACGGCAGGACTTTGAATTATGCTCCGTCCAGCTCCCCCGGCCCGCGCACGCACAACCGCACACATGCACACGCACATTTGCTTCTCATAACTCAACAAGATGTGCTGAAAATTAACTCATAACGTCTCAATTTCCTCGCTCTCAGATGGCACATCATGTGTGGAGGTCACTCACCTGGGTGTCTGCCTTTGCCACTTTATCACGATCGCTGATGAGAAGGTGATGGTTTCTCCTCACCCATCACGCCTGCACCACTGTGATCTAAGGTCATCAATTACTTGTGTAACTAGTGCATTTGTCCAACTTATATACTGGTTGAGTTAATGGGTTGTGACTTCGCAAGTGAATAAAGGGGGGGATCCTCCTCTTTCTTTTTGGCAGCGTGTGTGAGCCATCTAATTCATCAGTTTATTTCATTTGCATGCTCTGTTACCTGGGTGGAGGAAGACGGTCAAGGGAGACGGGATATATTTCATGGTGTAAAAATTACGCCGCAAATAAAAAAGGAGCATACCAGATATATGTCAATTAGAGTGAAATGAAAACGAGATGAAAATTATTAGGATAATGACACAGCAGAATCCCTCATGAACCTTAAAAACTGGAGGGCGGGAATTACATTTAATATTCAGGCTCATCCAGAGGTAAGAGGACGGCCGTGATTCGAAAGTGTCTACAGCCTGTTTTTTAAAGGTTATCATTTTGCATGTACATGTGGCCGTAAACCAACCAATAAAGAAAAAAAGGGGGATGTAATTTGTATGTATAACAAATGTCAAGATGTCAATGAATGTAATCCTATCAAAAGGTGATGAGGTTATTGGTTCGAGCTTGGCAGCGCTTCATCGTTTCTTACTCCAGGTTCAGGAGGAGAGAGCTGCGTTGTGACCCGACTTCTCTCCTCTGCTTTTCTCTGTCTCTCTCTCTGTCTGCCGTGCACTCTCTCTCTCTCTCTCTCTCTCTCTCTCTCTCTCTCCCTCCCTCCCTTTCCCTGTCCCTCTCCGACTTTGAAAGGATTAGTTTGATATCAAGTAAATATGGATACAGCAGTGTAACCTCCCTGTGCGCCACCTCCCATTTTATTTAACACCTGCCTACTTTGAAGCATGTTTTCCAAGAGAGTGTGGGGGCTTGAGTGTATGTCAACGAAGCACAACGTTAAACCATTTCAGTCATACTATATCACTACGCTTCTCCACCTCCACACCCCATATTAACACGGAAAATGATGCATTTCTCTCCAGATAAGAGCTGAGTTGTTCAGGAACACAGTGGCCTTGCGCTATAATGCATTTTAAAAGCATGGCGGTGTTAGTGAAGGACAAAACAGCTGTGCAAGACGAGATACAAGCCCAGTTGAGTGTTTACTGAAAATATGTAGCGGCATGATCTGAGACTTTGTTTTCTACCGCTGCAAGTCTGTGCTATAGCATAGAAAATACCATGCAAAGCTGCAATGCCATATTTGAAACGAGAAGACCTTAGCAAATGGTGTTTGTCATTATCACTGACCTGTAGTATTTAAAATAACATTAAACTAATCGGACAAAACCAAAGTGGTAATTTGGCCATTATCAGCCCTGAGGACATCTTCACGGGAATTCAGTCATCTCGAGGTACGCACACCAAGCCTGGTTCTAAGAATTTAGCAGCTATCTCTGATTTAAACCAAACCAAGAGTAACCCGCTAAAAAGCTGATTCAGTCATGTTTCTACCAACCTGGGAACATTGCAAAGATTAGATTAATTTGACTTCTAATGTGGCTTTATATCATCTTGGCTTCTCTAATCCTCTGTTCTCCAATCCACCCGCTGTGGCATAGCTGCAGATTGTGCAGAATTATTGACACTGAAAGTGCAGAGCAGCACCATATTACCCCTCTTTTACGTCTGTAACTGTCTTATTCTCATGTCATCCATATCCATATACAGCTGGGTGTTGGAGATCAGAATAATGCTTGTAGTGGAGGAAAAATCAATAATGGGATTGAGGTGATTAGAAAGAGTCTTAATATTACGAGTGATCATTAACTTGTAAGCAATGGGTGGCTTTAAATACTAAATACTAAAGCTGTTGAAATTCTTGGTGTGTGTGTGTGTGTGTGGAGAGGGGGTGTGGTGTGGGGGTCACTGTAAGTTGATGTCTCATTTTGTTGCTTACCTAAAGTTCGTTGCTATTCCTAAAGTTTACTGAACCTATAGGCTGGCATTTTTCAAGCGTCTAAGAGCAGGAGCGCTAATCAATAATTAATTTTGGCTTTGCCATCACGATGACACAAACAATCAGGAGGATCTGATGGTCACTGGCGCTAGATTAACACTCCTGCGTTCGAGGTGCCAAGGCGAGGCTGCAGCTTGTCATTTGGAGGGCTGAAAGGGCTGCCGGCTGCCAGCTCATCAAAGCAAGGAAAAGGGCAGAGAACATTGCTGCCAGTGTTGCCAACCCAGGTAACCACCTGTTTAACACGGGGCGCTTCTGGTGCATTAGCGCTCACACCATCCGCCACTGCAACAGCAATCACCCTCCTCAACCAGCTGCCACTCCCTAACTCCCAAGCATGCACTCCAATTCACAACACACACACATTTTCTCTGTGTGGTCTGCTCACACTGTGCTCTCTCTCTTGCAAATTTATGCTAGTCAGCTTTTGCTTGCACTTTACTTGCAATGCTGCAACACTAGTTCACTATGGTTTGCTCCTAGCCTTGAATTTATAGTGTGTTATGTAAAGTTTCCTGTTATGTAGTGTGTTTTGTATGAACAATATAAGATATAAGACATAATGTTGCCCTGCACCTAATGTGTCAGTCTTGTCATGTGTAACTAACTTTTCAACACAAGTTAACTGCGTCAGATTACTCATGCTCCCACTGTACTTTGTGAAATAAAGCAATTATTATTCTGATAAATAGCCTTGGGAATAAAGCTATTCATACTGGCAATATTCATACTGACAATATGCTTTGCAAAACATTTAGTTTCCTTGGTTTCTATACAAGAATAACAAGAACCAACAGACTGGTTGAGAATGATCTTGAAGCTTCATATAAAATGAGCAGAAATAAAAATTGTGATATTGCCAATGAGAAAAAAAAATGCAACAAGATATAAAGACGGATATGGATAAAGCAAGTTCAGCTCAATATCCGGTTTTAATATAAAATGCTGGATGGGAACTCTGTAAATACTGTAATCTTGTTATCAGATAATATGCTGCTTGTCAGATTTGCCTGGTAGCGCATTTTGTTGTAACAAACTCACAGACTACCACAGATTATGGAAAGCAGATGTCTCCTTCCTCCCCAAGGGGCAACATTGGCTTACATCAATGTGTGGTTTTTGGCCAGTTTGGATTCTCAAGGAGAACACATTTCTGGAGATGCAAAATATGTTACAAATTTCCAGCCCACATGAGTTGAACAGGCATGTGAAAGTTAATCACAGCAAGCAACCACATGACAGTGCCGCTGCCAGTTGGCTTAAATCTGCTTACCGATCATTAATTCAGCAGTAGTTGTCTTGCAGCAATAGGTAGGACTTAGCATGCGATTAGCTGCTGTCAATTCAAGATGCTGCCAGTGTTTTCTTGCCAACTAACTGTACTCACAGTATTGACTGCTGACCATCACTACTTAACTTCTTTTAAATGGTTAAGAGGTAAAGATGTTCAAATAATCCAAGTAATCACAGCATGGGCTATTTGGCTTGTATTCATATGGCTTTACAAGGTCTGCTCTGTTCCTTTTTCATCATCAGGGCAGAGTGGGGAGCAGGGATAGCCAATTGTGCTGTGCAGTGCACTATGAAATCCTCAGATTTGTATAGGTGAATGAAATGAAATGAAATTCACTTTCATTGAACAGATGGAATGATTCAAATAAGTTAAAAGAATCTGACTTCCCCTCACTAGTGCAAGAAAAGATCGCTTCCTTCTCCTATTAATAAGTTATACTTCCCTCCTGTGACCTCATAGGCTACATCCCATTGGTGCAGAGCTCATTCTTCTCAGTTCAGCATTCTGCGGGCTGCTAATGAAGTAATCCTTTGTGTTTGAATGTTTCTATACATGTGTTCATGTGCAAATTCGACAAAGAGGGCGGCATGGTGACAACAGCACCATGGACCATTCATTACATGAAATATATTGGAAAAAAATTGCAATTTTTATTTGTATTCATGTACAGTATGAACTACAATCTCAGGTATCAATAATTGAACGTCATCCTCAGAGAAATTAGTTTGACTCCTTACAAGCACAGTCTCTTATTTGTTGTTTTTCTTTTTTACAATTGAAGCACATGTAAAATTATGATCTGAAAAGTATTTTTTTTGCATTATATTTTTGAAAATATTTTTTTTTGTAGAAATTTACCATTTAAGGATTATTCTCTCCAAAAATGAGAGAGAATATATACCCACTTTACCCTCCCCCATACACAGACAGTTGGCAGAATAACACAGAAGAATTTGATCACCTTGGCTTAGGGTTTGCACAAAAATCAAGCTCACTCTGCTGGTATTTCAAGTCCAACTTTCTGCACATTTCAGTCCTTAATTTCATTCTGGCATTCAAAAAAAATCTCTCTCATAATACATCCTCCTCATACTCAGGTAAATACCAATACAGAGATATTCCATTCATTCTACAGAACTCACAACCCTATCTCAACCCCTAAGATATATAAAAAAACTTCCATAACCTTTTTTTTTCTTTTTTTTTTTCTTTTTTTTACTGTAGCCTGCATCAACATTGAATCATTAAGCCACCAAAAGCATTGAAAAGGAACTGAGCATTGAAAAAAGAAATCAGTGGAAAGGGAAAGAATGGTTCACTCAGGATAATTGATATTATCATTGATAGCGCTGTCCTCATCATTGTTAACACCAGATGAGAAGCCGATGATGAATAGTTTCCTCGCACTTGTTCATGCTTCGTTTACAATTTCATTTGTTTACTCTACCTCTGCAGACATAACCAATTTATCCCTCCATCTTGCTCACCATTACATACACTGTAGGCTTGTTTTAGACCAAACTACTGTGGAAAATGTATGAATACATTTAGGAGATTGACTGATGAGTAGCTTCTGATTTGTGAGTGATAGTGCTTTGTTTTGCTGATATATGCTATACGCCATGGCACCCATCAATCCAGAGATAAAAGTCAATATGCTCAGAGGAGCTGCTAGCCAGTCAAACTTTTTTTTTTTTTTTTTTTTTTTTTTTTACATCATGCGCTGTGGTTTATTATATTCACATTGTCTAGCTGTGTGGTGCAATATCAGGATGACATGTTAGTCAAATCCCATCAAACGCATCACTAAATATGCGTTGTATTAGCCCAGTTTTTGCCAATAATCAACTACATTCACAAAATCACCAGTGTTAAATTAAAAAAGTGCTTGTTGCACGGGGACCAAAGCAAAAGGCATATCTACCTCTTCTTACTTTCTTCGCAAGGTCACTGTTTCCATGGCGACTGTCTGGTGGCTAGTTTTGCCTCCTTATTCCTTATCTATTTTTCACTCCTCTTCCTTCATATCAGCAATATCTCTGTTTGAAGACCCCTCATGACCGTTCTAGGTCTGGTCCCCCCCC
>OMLF01002045.1:5582-33329 GCA_900302615.1 Holocentrus rufus | reverse complement strand
CCCCTTCCTTAAGCCTTCCTCTTTGAACAACTAAATGAAAAAGCAAAATGTAAACAGACTAGAGGAGAGACAATGTTTTGATGGTCTATAAATGATGCAACATCAAAGTGTGTGTGTTTTTCACTGACAAAAATGAGACAGAGCGGGGGTCGCTTCAATATCAAAGACCTCTAGCCCCCCGTTAGATGTAAGGCGCATGGAGAGTGGAAAAGTCTCATGCTGTTTTGTTATCAGCTTTCCTCTGTTAGTCTGCAAATGAACTGCTGATACAGATTAATGAGCTATAACCCATCTTCCCTTATTTGTTGCAGGTTGCTAGCTGCTTCAGTGAGTATGTTAGCCCCATCTGCGTTACTCCGACAGGGTCACACTACATTACAAAGCAGCCTCATTTGCCTCTTTATCTGTGCTAACAGATGGACTATCAGCGCCCGAGCTTGTGTGACCCTGGGGTGATGGCAAGGTAACGCGACACTGAGTGGACGTAGATCATTACTGGGTTAACAGGGAGGCTGCAGAGTGGAGCCTTATGCTCCCCTTCATTTTCCCAAGCAATATTCTGCCGTCGTGTGGCACATGCCGGCGGATAAAGCGAGACAAATGAGACATGGCGAGGGGTGAGAAACGTGCCTGAGCCAGATGAGAGAGACAATCAAAGAGGCAGGAGGACAGTGAGGAATAGACAGAGCGGGGAGAGAGAGAGGATGATATAGAATTCAGGGAGAAAGAGCAAGAGGAACGGAGGAGCAGAGCAACAGAGTTGAGGAAGGAGTGTAATGGAAAGGTAGAGGTAGGTGGGGGGGCAAGAACTTCATCTTAATTAAAGTGAAGGATGGTATGGCTGTTGTTGAGGAGCCACAGGGGAAATGCAAGTTTACTCATTTGGCTGTTTTGCTCCTCAGGCATGTTGGCCTCATTGTTACTTCATCAGCAGCCGTGTCTCATCTTGTGTTAGTATCTCCTAGGATCTCATCTTGTGTTGAGTGACAGCCAGAATATGATGTCTATGAAAATACAACCACTTCATGTTTTCTGTTTTGTATACCTGTGCTAATGTGCACCAGATATGGAAACAGTGCCACATAACTTTAATAATAATAATAATAATAATAATAAAGCAATAATAGCCTCCAAAAATCAAAGTATATGTTTATCGGCTGAAATCAAAGTATCAAATGTAGTCTATGGCATTGCATTGACTTTATTTTAAGGCCCTTTTCTATATTGGTTTAACATGGGTTGAATTTGATATATCCCATATTCATTTGTAGTAAACCATTCTTCCCCTTGTGCAGTATTACACACAGAGAGAAAAAAGAGGAGCTAAAAAGCTATCACACATTTGTTTTTCTTCATTTTGCCACTAGACATACTTTTCAATAAATAATCTTTGTTTTTGTAAAGACACTTGTTAAAGTACCATATGTCATCCCTTTCCCAATGCTGATTCATCGCTCATGTCATCTGTCAAGTTAATGTCAGTTTAGTTTCTTTTATCTTCACCATTTGGTCCATAGTACTCCGAGTATGAAACTGCTGATATTGGATATTTTGTCAGATGCAGAATCAGATTTGGGTCTCTTGTACATTGTCTTTTGAGCAGGCTTGAATCAGTAAAGGTTCCTGTGTGGCCGAGCTGTGTATGGTACTGAGCATGGGGGGGTGGTGGTAAGTGCTCTTGTAGGTGTTGTAGTGGTTGTAATGCTCCAGAGGAGGCAGCGATAGGTGTCTCTCCATGGCTGCGACACCTGCAAGCTCTTCTTCAACAGTAATAACCTCCATGGACGAGGCAGGCCCATCAGGATCCTGCTGGTTATGCTGCTTCCTCATCTTGTAGAAAATGACCAGTAGAACAGCCGCCATGAGCGTGATAGCCACAAAGCAGCCAATGATAATCTTGGTGGTTTTCATCACCTCATCCAGGCCATTGAGGGCTCCCTCTCCATTCACATCAAGAACTGGAATGGTATAAGTCCGCTCTGTGGTCCTTGTTGAAACTGGAGGGCCTTTTGTGGTTGAGGATGACACCCAGCCAAAGGGAGGAAGTGGGGTTTGGCTGTCATCCCCAGGTGTCTCAATGGTTTCCACTGTGACTGTTGTAAAATAAGTCACCCCGCTGTTTTCCACTGAGGTGACATTAAGCACAGCAGAGGCAGAGATGTTGCCTGCTGTGTTGCTAACCATACAGGTATAAGTCCCAGTGTCCTGCATGGTAACGCTAGTAAAGTTCAATGTTCCATCATTGAGTACAGACAAGCGCACCTTATAAGCCCCATGTGTCACCAATGAACCATTTGGTGTAAGCCAGCTGATGGATGTCAAAGAGCTTGTACGGCATTTAAGCTCAGCACCCATTCCCTCTGTCACATTCAGGTCAGTGGGTGGCTCCACAATGACAGGGACATCACACTGGAAGTAGCTGTGGTCTAATTCTCCAATGTAGCGACCTTTGTAGTTTGCAGGGGTATGGCAACGGGCACAGCAGCTGGTATTAGCAGGTACCGTCTCCTTCAGCCACCAGCTGAGCCACAAGATGTCACAGTTGCAGTTCCAGGGGTTGTGATGAAGGTGAACCCGCTCAAGGCGATGCAAAGGGGTGAAGAGATCATGGGGTAGCAGGGTAAGGTTGTTGTGGGCCAGGTTGAGCTCCACCAACGACTGCAGGTCATCAAAGGAATTTCTCTCAATGGTTTGGATCTGGGCATGCATCATCCACAGCTTTTGGAGGTTCACTAATCCTGTGAAGGAGCTCGGCTGGATAACAGAGAGCTGGTTGCCTGACATTTCAAGCTCTTCGAGTCTAACCAAAGGTAAGATGTTGGGGATCTCCTTGAGGTTGCACATCCCCAGGTTCAGGTAGCGCAGGTTACTCAAGTCCTTGAAAGCCCCGTCAGAAATGTAGGAGAGACGTTTGAGCTCGCCTAGGTCCAGCCTTCGTAGCGAGGGCACCCGGTTGAAGGCATAGGATGGTATACTCTCGATGGGATTGTTCCGAAGCCACAGTTCCTTCAGCTTGGACAAGTACTCAAAGGCTCCGTTCGGGATTGTCGTGAGCCGATTATCAAAGAGCTCCAAGGTGTTAAGACTGGCCAGCCCATTGAAGGCGCCAATTTCAATACTGCGGATATGATTCTTGCTAAGCTGCAGGATCTCCAGATGGCGCAGGTGTTTGAAACTGTCCACCTTAATGACCTGGATGAGGTTGTCCTGGAGGTTTAGGTAACGAGTGTTGGTGGAAATGCCATCTGGAACGTCCCGTAGACTGCGACGGGTGCAGATGACTTTGCTGAACTGGTTACTGCATGAGCAGACAGAAGGACAGGTCTGAGCACGAACCAGCCCTGCAACCACCAGGATCTGAAGGGCCAAGAGCAGCACAAAGAGGGGGTTGGACAGCGCCCCCTTCAGCCTATGACCTCTCATTGTCTGGCGCTGGAGGGAGGAGATCATTGTGTTCAGCATTCATAGTTCATCTGCTGTTTGTCTTCTCTGCAATAAGAAGAAAAGAGAATAATGTTAGTGATTATTATAGCAACCACACAAAATAGTAAAGAATATAGGTTCTATATAAATGTGTTAAAGAGATTATTAATTCAAAACATGCAAATAAAAATAGAATACTGTACAATAAAATAAAGGAACAATATAGTATTTATAGAAAAATTGATGGCGCAGGAGAAAAGCAAAATGTGACATGGATTAATAGCCTCAATGAATTGTGAATACTGTCCATCTGTGGAAAATTACAAGCTTTCTGTTAACTCCCTAACCCTGTCTTGTCCCAGATTTCCAGACTCTTCAGAAGATGATGCATCTACACTGGAGGCCTAAAAATGAAAAAAAAAAAAAAAAAAAATAGCTAACTTAACAGAGCATCTGCCTCCCATATGACGAGCATCTCTGAATTTCATGTAAGCCCCTTTACTCATTGGGATCCTAAGCCTGGAATTGTTTAACATAAAAAGCTTCAGTCATGAAAACTGTAAAAGAAATAGTACAATCTATTGATGCCATGGAGACCTATTCATTATGGAACTGTCTCAAAGACAAGTCATTGACACTCATTCTAATCCTCCTATTACCAAAGCATTACACTCTCTGAATGAATGTGGGCCTGTGCTGTCAAAACCAAATGTTGTCTGAGAGTGCCACTGAGAAATTTCAACAGAATGTCATCAAGGCTGCTATGTCACATGACCCGTTTTGCTCACACTCAAAGAAATCCAACTATGTTGCCTGAAATTTTGATATCCCTTGTATCTTGAAGTAAAACACTACAAATTATTAATAAAACACTGATGAATGATATCCTATGATAAAATAGTTTCATTTTTCGCTACCTCTGCTTTTTTGCCTCACGATTTTTATGGCCTATTTATTGCCAACTTATTCTGTGATTAATTTCCTTGTGTTTCATACTCTGATTCATATCTTTGATTCATATCATATATTTATTTGCAGTGCGGCTTACTTTTCATTTAGACCCAATTTATCATCACACCAAAAAACCCTGACAAATAGCATGATTCAAGAGTGTGAAGAGGTCTGACTGTCCTTGCATAACTACAGATGAGTTTATTTTTAATTTCTCTCTCTCTCTCTCTCTCTCTCTCTCTCTCTCTCCCTCTCTCTCTCTCTTTCTCTTTCTCTTTATTTATTCAAATCAAATAACTTGCAAGAAACTCCCTAGGTTATCTTAGGTTAGGCTAGGTTAGGCTGGATTAGATTAGATTAGATTAGATTTTATTATTGTCAGTTCAACCAAATTGTCTAGGAGTGTATGCCTGAGTGTGCTCAGGATAAAAATAGAGCACGACGTCTGATACGCACACACCCTGTTACTCCCCCATCAAAACAGAGTAAAGTGAATGTCTCATTTTTGCCTACACCATGCAAGAATGTTTTATGCAATTAGCCCTCATTAAGTTTTTTGCCTACAAGGACAGTAATATAAAGATGCATCTGAACCTATCTATGATATGTATTATATATGATATTGAGCATGAGTAGGCAATGTGTTAATAAAGGTTATGCTATTAAGTGACATGGATGCCATTATTTAATATAGTTGATGCCTTTGTCAGGAGTAAAATATTATTTTCTTTTGTAAAAAACACTGAAACCACTTCAGGGTCCTTAGATTTAAGTATTCCCTGCATCTCTCCCCCATTCTTCTCACTCAAGTTATCCAGTAATCATTTCTTTTGGTGGACCCATGAGCAAGGAGAAATGACCATGTTATGACAGGTGTTTTCTAAACTGTAAAAATTGTGAAGTGAGGTGGAAATGCTCTCCGGCGAGGCTGAGTGGCTGATTTAATCAGTAGAAATGAATCTAAATGTGGCTAAACAAAAAGAGGCTTTGCACCAGCCAGGCTGCCACACCAGCAGCGGTGTAAGGAGTCTGCAGAGAGACAAGCCTCTGCTGGTGCCTCAGATCGAATGAGGCCTCCCACTGGCAGGAGCTCATTTTGTCTGGCTGGAATTACAACAACTCTGCACTGCAAGAGAAGAAAATGTCAGCCGTAAAAAACTTACTGATAAAAATGATCAGCTGTCAATAATAGATCTCAATTGGAGGTGTCCACTGGAACACTTAAACTCGATTATCATCTGACAAAAAAAATTGCAAAAAAAATCATTTTTTCTGCATGATTTACCAATCTATCACTTATATAAAGCATGATAGTTGGTTTGAGCCATATGCCTGTCTGTGTCAAACACTTATCTGTATCTGTGACATTTATTCACCAGCAGGGGAACATTCATTAGTTATACAGAATAGAGATGGTACCTGGTATTAAAAAAAAAAAACTTTGCCATTATATCTCTATCATGTTCGACTCAAAAATCCTCACCTCCCTTTATGGTGCAACAGTGCATGGCTTCATTTCATTTGGGCACACACAACATGCATTCAGAGCCACTGAAAGCAATAGCTGTGTGCATCTAAAATCCTGCCAGCAACATAAAAATACACCCACCCATACTTTTTTCCTCCTGCATCAGCAGCCACTGGCAATATATCTGACACTAGTATGATTTGCCAAATTCATTTGTTATAATGAGTTTGTTGGAAAAGTGCTAGGGGAACATACATCTTAATCAAGGTTCACATGGCAAGCAGACAAGCTAAAGTCAAGGTTGCAAGGCTGGTCTATAACATCTTATAAGGCAGAATACTTCAGAGTGCTTAATTTACAATGTGAGATGATTAGAATCTGATCTGTCAGTGTTGTGTATTGCAAGCAAAGTGACATTTTAATCCAACTGGTGAATGTATTAGCCCGCACATTCCCACACAACAGAGGAGCGAGCTTGACAGTCTAAACTGCCAAAACCAAATAATGGAACATCTACCAGTCGAGCAATTCACTAACTCCTCGTGTTATCCAAACATCCAAATGAATCTCTAATGCGGTCTTTTGGAATATCATAGGCTCACAGTATGATTGGGAGAAAAATGGTGTTAATACCACTTCACTCAGTCAAATTAATGTGGGTAATACATCAATTAGGATGAAATGTAACTGGAAATGTTGCATTATTGACCAATTTGCTTTGCATAAACATTTTGATGCATCTATATTTCTCATGGTTTATTTGTCATATTTTGCATTTTCTACTCGGAGCTCTAACGTGGGATTTGGACTGATTTGTTTTGTTTTGTACATGGAATTATTCCAACCAAGTGAATAAATATCTCAGTTTGCAGGTCCTTTGGTGCCGTGCTTAACTTAAACTCTGTATTATTACCCAGAAAGAGTCGCAAGGTGAGCAGCAAGTATGTTAATCTCATGTACTGTGTGGCACAAGATTATATTACTGATAGACTGCTGCAATGAAATACCTCTTTTTTTAATCCCCTGCTGCATAAAATTGCCCTCAGGCAACACAAATAATTATTTCCCAAATGTGTTTTTGTTTTTATTCCTGCATTACAGTAAGAATAGGAATACTGATCTAGGATTACTTGTAAGGTCACTGGAAAGACCACACATAAAATAAAAACAGGTTTATTTATCTCAAATGCCAAATCTATTAAGCCACCTAATGTAATTGACAGTTACTGATAGGAGCCATTTTCAGCTGACCCAATCCTTAGCTACCCTATCATAAATTACAGGGTAGCTAAAACGTAAAGTGATATGAAGTCTGGCAAGTCTGTGGCATCATGACGGAGAGAGACCTTGTAGCTGGGTACTAAGAGGGCTGTCTGATGAACTTAATTTCATCTGGCTAATTCATTCAACACATTACCGATTCATTATATTTGCATATGTTTGTTGCATGTCTTGTTTTTAACCTCGTTTGTCCTGATGTTGTAACCTCACAAGCCATCTGGATTTTAACAGCACCGTTAACGAAAATGGAGCCTGGGAGATACAGATGGCTGGAGAAGACAGGTATGGTATAAAAAATATTTGAAATCTTGTCACAAATCATAAGTACTGTGTGTATAACAAAAAAAAAAAAAAGAGCCAAGCCACCTAATAACCACATCAGAGGAGTGTGTTGACGTTAGATAATAGGGCCAGGAGAGAACCAACATTACAATAAAATAAATTAAAGTAGCTTCATGGCAGAGCAAATGCAACAGACACAAACACATTATGAATGTCTGTTACAAAAGAAAACACACTAATATTCAGCTTCTAAAGACAAAATGCTCTAATACGCTTTGAAATAACAAGCTAAATGAGTCTTTAAGCCTAGTGAATACAACAACGCCTTACTAACTGTGCAGCGCCATATGTAGCTGCACGAGGAGGAAAAAAGCCTGTATAGCGCCACTTATTTTCTCCATTCCAGAATATCTAATAAAGGTGGAGTCATTGGACAGGTTGACATTCTGAATATTTGTCAAATGAAACCCTCTGGCCAAAGTCACATCCAAGGACACATACAGTCACAAATTAACCAGAGGCGTACTCTGCAGGCAGTCGTGTGAGCTGGCTAGCTGGACCTTGCTGTGCGACCACAGGAAAACTCATGAAAACTATTTATGAGCCTTGTGGACAATATGCATCGTAAAATGCATCTCCTCCATCCTCAACAATGAGTGAAAAGCCGGTTGGTATGAACTCATGGATTATCAAATGTTTACTGGAAGGATCCCCAAATCTTCATTTCCTTAGGCAGACTTTCTTCCTAAAAAATAGGCTTCACTAACATTGTTTAACATAATGTCTATAAGTTCCACCATACAATCTTTGTCAGTTCACTGATCAATCAATTAACAGGCAATAATACTGATGGTAGTGGCTTAATAAATAGAAAACTGCTGATGAGTTTAATCTCACTGCTTTTTTCTGTATTTTAAAATCATGTGAAAAAGCTCTGGAGTATGTTCATATCCAAGCTATATTCTACACTATTTCAAATGTAATGTTCTCTATTTTGTATGCATATATTGTGATTAGATGTAGCAATATAATCCATCTGGCCAGAGAGAATGCACCAGTGTTTGGAAGGTGAATATGAACATGGTTGGAAGAGACGGGCTTTGTGCTTTGAGCCTTCAAGAGGGGTGGAGATGATTCAGTTGATGAAAGAGAGTTCAGATTGCTGAACGGCTGCGCGCAACTGCATTAAAAGAAGACGAACGCCTAATGTTCTTTGGAGGACTTTTATGTACAGATTAATTCAGATTCTGTCACCTTGTAGAGCCAATAGCCGAGCTGCCAGCGGAAGGACCCAGTTCAAGGTAAGAGAAATGAAAACAAAAAAAAGCAGAAATGTTTTTAGCAGAAACATAATTGGGGATGAAATTGATGTGTAACGTTGCAGAACACAACCGTGATTAAAGCTACAATATGCAACTTTTTGTCTCGAGGCAAGCAGTATGTTGTTAGTCCCGCCCTCCTCCCCCTCAGTTGGTCAAGTACCCGCCCCACCACTTGTCACTCATTTTGATGAGCTGCCTACCTTGAAATAACACCTAGCCTGAGGCTGAGGTAACTCGCATCCATAAAGCCACAGCAGGCGCTGAAGAAGCAGACGGTGAACACAAGCAATTTGCAATTAATAAAGCAACTCTAATGTTCACTGTGCTTTTAATAAGGTCTTATCTGGCATACATTAAGCTGCACTGTTCGTTTATTTCTCTGTGCGTTCCTCCATCGTTGTAGTTGCCATGACTTCCCTGCACTGAGGCCACTTCCCTCTCTAGATGCCATACAGCAACACTATGAGCATTTGCTGCTGTCTCGCCTTTCTCTGATGTTTCCCTGTGACATGTAGACTTGAGAGTGCTTCACTCTCCAGCTCTCCTCCACCTGCAAAAAGCACGTCCCCTCCCCCACCCCGGCCTCACTACTGAGAGAGCTACTGTTAGGGAAATAAATCTAGGAGGCTGTTAGGTGCAGCTGACTTATCAGCGAAACTCCTTTTTTTTTTTTTTCCTTTTTTTAACTGGAACAGAAATGATGGCCCTTTCGTTGACCTGACGAGTCTCAGACCAGAAAAAATAAAGTGAATTTTGTCGAACATTTTTCATGCCCATGGGATGACATTATTGTACAAATATTTATTTTGCTCCTGTCATTGGTTTGTTGCAGTCAATTTTAAGCTGTCTCTACCCTTATTACTCTGATGTTGCCTCTTACTCCGTGTTACCAGGGAAAGTTGTGGTTCAAACTCGAGCCTTTATTGCAGCCCTTTTATTGTCATGTACATTGTAATGTTTGATATTTGTCATATTTGCTGTAGTAGAGTGGTTAATGGTTATGGTATGATCATATCTGTAATTTCTCGTCAGTGTAAACTAATATTGTTTTTAATTTGCTTTTCCTTTATCGTCTTTTCTTTGGTTGCGACTTCTATAGTGTGCAGTTGTTATGTGAGCAATGCTTTGAAGCAAACTAGACACCAGTCTCATATAATGAGTGTTTTACACAAGGGATATGGGCTCTGCAGCTTCTCTTTGTGCTGGTCTCCTCTGTGAATTACAAGCCAGTGCTGCAACACACTCTAGCCTAGGTTATCACACAACAAAAATCAACACGAGGACTGATGCAAACCACTTTTTTTTGTTTGTTTCTTTATTTCCAACCTGTTTGGAGCATTACTTTCCTTGTCGAGATGCTGGAGCTGTAATGGAAAAATTATGATTCAGCTCTCAGTGAGACAAAATTGAAATAATTTCGGTGCTTTCATCTGATCGCTTGATCTACAACTGTCTGCACCCGCAATATTTCATTTTCAGAGGCATCAAAGTAGCATGATCCTCATGGAACAGTAGACCCGGTCCAAGAAAACATTCTCTAATGTCTGATTAAAACATTATTTACAGTAGCAGCGTCTGCAGCAGACATGGATAGTAAAGAATTGTATAGGCAAGGTCATAGTTGCGTTTTTTTCATCTCTCTCTGAAGCACTTTGTCTCATGTGGAGATATAACACATTATGAATGGATGACTGTGGAAAAAGGCATCTGTGAAAGCGTGGAGCGGCTTCAACACGCTATTAGGACTATGGGGACACTGCAGGTTTATTAAAGCCGAACACAGGAGTTTGCTCAGTCACTCACACTCAATCACTTTGGCCCAAGATGTCCAGGTGTATTTTAACTCCAGATTCTGAATTTCCAACCAATTCTTTAAGTCTTTTGGACAGGCTGGTGGGACTGTAGCGATTTTATGGGACACTCTATAAGGATTCTCAAGCTCTGTAGAGATAAAAGCCCTATTGGGTCCTAATCTTAAAGTAATTACTACAATGTTTTCATATAAAAAATTGAAGTCTATTTCTTGCTCTCTATTGCAGACTGGTACTATACAACAGTAATTCAACCTATACCCAGTTCATGAAAGCTTTTGCATCTGCTGTTCTAAACACCTAAGCACTGGAGGATAGGTGTTCTAAATACCTGACCTCTTTCCTGGGGAAAATCCTCTTCTGCACAGGAAGTGATACGGTTACATTTTTGGAAGAACTGGGTAGCTAGTATGAGCAGCAACAGTCACCATGGCTGAACAAAAAAAAAAAAAAAAAAAAAAAGAAAAGAGTCCCACCTCCAGATACTCCAATTTCTTCAACAGAGAAATCCACAGAAAAAGAAACAATTGCTCAGAGGAAGGCAAGCTGCTGAAAAGCAAAGCAACCATCTCTAAGTGAAAACTAGAGTGAACATCTGTGTTGCCTTCCCGAGATGAAAAGCACTTAAGATGACAAGGGACGATAAGGAGTGATGCAGATGTAGCTCTTTTTCTTTTGGGCTGGGACTGTAGGTTTCGCTAGCCGCCGCAGTGTACAGTAAGTGTCTCTGTTATTATTTTGAGCCAGTGCCTACATTGAGTGCAAAACACCAAAGCAATGAGCACTTTGGTGTTTTGCCAAGATGTTGCATAAATCAAGTTAAAAGAGATCTTGCATATTATTACTTTAACTTTAGGGGAAGGTAAGGCTTGCTTAGGGAAGCACAAAGGAGGTACATAGATCAGACATAATTGTATATAAATCAGTAAAAATGGCTGAAATATGCATTGCCAAATTTGTTGACACTGTTCCGATGACAGCCAGATCAAAAAAAACATAAAAATAGCTGTGTTTGCTGTGACCAGCCAAAGATAATGGTCATTAATCTAGGTCTCCTCATGATAAGTTACGAGGAAGGCAGTGACACAATTGACCCTCTGACCTGAGCTTAACCTCCTGCCATTCCCCGTGGGCAGAAGCATTCCCAGATGGCATGACCATATTATTGAAAATCATCACTATTTCAGATGACCAGGCTCATTTCCTCCAGTCTGTGATGGAAGAGATTAAATTAAGAGAAAGAAAAAATCGAGAGCAATCAAACTGCCATCTGGAATTATGGTCAGACAGACAATCATTACAAGGACTAATATCTACAGCCACATTTTAATTTGCTATAAGGCAATATGTTAGACTATTATGCCCGAAAACACTACAAAAGTCACAGTAGTCATCAACCTTTGGTTTCTGAATAATGGTCGGCGCCACAAAAACATGGCGTTATTATCAGACGAGGCGTTCATGTACCCCATGCATAGAAAATGGATATTGTAATATCCATCATGCTTTAATTTTTTTTCCCTCCTTGGTGACTGAAAACAAACATATAGGAGGAGTGAGAAATGGACAACTAAGCATCATTTTACATAGAGCTGTACAAAAGAATATTTTATATGAATTTAAATGCAAGGAAATGACTATACAGCACATTAGCTTGTAGATTATAGAGTAAGGAACATAACACAACCACGGGTGCCGGGCGAATGGCATTACACTGAGTTTACCATTACATTTAATGGTAATGATGGATTCTATGTTCACAGTCTTTTTAAGATGCAGAGAGTCATATTATAGCGTGCTGAGTGAGTAAACAGCTGATGTCTAACAAGTATGCCTATATATAACTGTTGCCTGTTTATAAAAAAAAAAAGTTTCAGAATGTTATTTGAACATTGCACAATATATCTGTGTGGCATTCAGTTGCATACATCACAGTAAGATATGAGGAATGGAGATATTTTTGTACCATATTATAGAATGCCTTATATTGCTTATTCCATGTACCTTGGTAAGTTGCATGGCGCCTACAGTACCTTCAGATAATATTCTATTATTGTAATATACTGGGACAAGACTAAAACCAAATTCGGTAAAACAGAGGGAGATTGCTATCCTGTGCCAATGCTGGAAAGCGAGAGAGGGGATAAAGAGAACAACACAGACACCTTTCAAGTGATAATTCGGTTCCTATTCACGTATTACCTTATGCTGCCTCCATTATGATAATTGCATGGGCTAAATAATCTGCAGGGACCTCCATGTTCAGATGCACTCTGCCAAGGCTGTGTCTGGTCTCTGCGAAGGGATTAAGACAGGGTGCCCTGGGTGGCAGACTGACTGAATGCTAGGGCACTCTTAGTATTCATGTCACTTGTCTAGCCTACCAATCTGCTCCCATGACTGTGCTCCTGAAAGGCGATCTGTAGGACTGGCCAACTGTAGGTGGAAGGGCATCATGGCAGAATTGAGGCTAATTGGACTTGGCAATAACATGACACACAAAGCATGCTAGCATGACACAAGTTCAGTGAGGACAACGGAGGTAGTTGATTTACATAGTTATTGAATTAGAATGTCACTGCGATGCGTGTTTGGTTCTGGTGGTGAGTGGGGTCTGGTTTTATGCGCTCCGTGCACACACTGCTCTCGTGTTCAGGGAGCCCACTGCATCTCCCCCCGATACAGTAAATGAATGCAGGTGGCAGCTGAGGTGGTGGTAGGTCAGTAAAAAAAACAGACAGATATTCATTCCAGCAGCAGCATTTCCAGCAGCAGCAGCAGCGGCAGAAGCAGCAGCAGCAAAGTAGTGAGCAGCACAGACCCGCTAAGCCTCCTTCCCAGTTAAACAGATCACCCCATTTGTAAAGGGTTTGTGTGATTGGCGAAGTAGGCGAGCACGCAGCTGAGAGAGACCAATAGTTGGCTGCCAGCAAGAATTTTCTGTCTGAATTTGTCATTTTCGTTTTGAAAAGTAAATAATTAAATATTTCAATGAATAGGTGCTGTATCTCAATTATGCCACTGTGACAGTGTAACGCTTTATCGCAAACTGGCTGTTTTGAAGTGTGTCAATAGCGAATGTGATTCCTTTCAGGATTAGGAGCTTTACATTATATAAAGCGCCAGAGAGATGTGTTTCAGTGAATGCATACAACACCACCATTGACAATTTCACGTTTTCATGGCCAGTGATTACATTACAAAATGACATTATTCGCAGTGTGTGACAACAATTCAGATTGCCAGCTGACTATGATGTATCACTAGTATGGTGGCATTTTATGGTAATACCTGCAGCGGGACAAAATGCTGTCACTTTCAACATCAGTATTGAGAAAGACAACAGTGCTGTATTAAAAATACACAATGCTAGCTATGTAGCTTCAATGGCCAGTGTTGGCAGGTTGCCGCTCCCTGCAAAATGCAGAGTGCTAGAGAGGATTAGTTCACTGGAGTGTCCTCTGTTCAGTCACAGCTATTTGCCAATGCATTCAGGCCATTCTTGTGTGCAAATTGAGTGAATAGGAGAAGTTGGAGGCAGTTCTCTCTGGAGCTTTGTATTCACATTGGGTGACAGGATACTGACAACAGATGGCACCGTACTTGCTGGACTCTTTTGTTATTTTGTTTTGGGTTGGAGATAGTGCTGCCCACCACTGTGCCTCTCTCTATATCCATGTAAACCCCTTATTGGGATTTTGCCCTCAGGCTACCAGTATGTAAGAAGTCACACCATGTATAATATGGGCAATGCTGAGCCTTTGCATGTTATCCCTATGCTGGTGCACAGCTGTTAAATATATACGGAGCTTCTTTTACTGTAGCTGTGCAATAGTAGCTGAATAACTGTAACTGCTTTTCTAGGAAGTTTTCAAAGTAAGTAAGTAGGTGAATAATAAAATGCTGAAAAGAATAAATGAAAAAGCAAATTAAGGTGTGTTTCCAAACATCTGTGAATAAATTGTAGCCTCCTGTGGATCCTGAATGACGTGTCCTACCACGCCATCATCAGCTGAACGGGCAACGAGTTTGTCTTCTAGCTACATGACTGTGCTTGGTGTTGCTGAGCTGGACAGAATCGCGTTTCCTGCCTAACATCACTGTTATGTTCTTTGCATATATGAAAACGTCTCATCTGCCCACCTGCACCTGTTGACATTAGCGCCATCTGCCTTGACAGCAGCTCTGTCTGTCTGAGGTCAGAGGTCAAAGAGCAACTGGTCATGTGATTAAAAAGCTATGAGCATATCCTGTTTTTATTTGACAAATGCGTTTCCATTACAAATTTCTTTTTATCGAATAAAAAGTTTGTCTAACTCAAGTGAGATAAAGTTTTAGACACATTTTGGGGACTCTGTTCGACATTTGCCGTTTCCATCACGCATTTTTTATTTGAAACGGTAAAATGCGCATAAAAAAGGTGGTAGGAAACATGGTTAATGTCACAAAAATTCATGGCATGGGCATTAACTCTGAAAATCAGACAATGTGGTTCTGGTCCAAATAATAAGGCAACATTCCTCCATCATTAAAGTATGTGACAACAGCATGAACTAGGTTCATTTGATTATAAAAAGCTTTCATTTAGGATACTTCCTTGATTTGATGTGTTTCTTGTTGAAACAGAATGTGGGGGCAGCAAATAGAGCAGGATGAGATCATTCAAAAGTGTAAAAACGTGTGGTACCATTTGGGGAGAAATTTTTTTATTTGATGGGAGGATTGTTTAAAAGTCTATAATCGTTTTATTGGCTGTAATTTTTATTTATGCCTGCTGGTGCAGCATGAGGTCAAGACACGCTGTTTTCCGGGGAGTAAAAGTAATGGAAGTTGATTTGTGGGGGGCTTGAGGTTAGGATAAGTAAGTCAAAGTAAAATAAAATCTTTCACTGAAATGAAAACTTTGTTCATGGCAGAAAGCAGTGGGGGCTGACCCCGGGTCGACAATGTCAAAGATAAATCTCCACGTCCTTACTGCCCTCCGCACTACTTCAATGTCTGAAGTTCTGCTTGTTCCTACTTGTGTTTCCTTCTTCATGCTGGAGAATCATGTTGCTCTCACATTTCATGCATGGAGTGTGCTATGTGCTCATTTCAGAAAAATTGATGAAGTCAGTGGCAAGCATTACACACACACACACACACACACACACAAACTAATACAAATCACACATGCTTGCATATGCTTTGCAATCTCGGTCAGGGATTAAATTCCAGCTAAACCTCCCCTTTTCCAATTTGCTGTTGCACTCACTTGAATAACGTGATAACAATGTGATACTCTCATTGATCCCCACAGTGAAATTCTCTTTTCACTTGCCACCCCCACCTAGGGAGGTCAGAGTGTGGGGTCGTCTCCTCACAACGCGCCCCCAGAGCTGCCTGGCAGGGACTCAGCGGGGAATCGGTGAGGACAGGAGTGGTGGTTCCTTGTATGGTGACACAGGGTTTATCACTTTAAAAAATCACTACCAACTGGATACTGGATAAAAAAAAATCCCAACCGAAGCAACAGAGCTTATAGAAGTAGAGGGTAGATTTTCATTTGAAGTGAATATTAGGTTAACACCATTAGGTTGTCCTACTTCGAAGGCAATCTATTCACCTTCTAGTCTTCTATATAGAACAAAAAGAACAATAGGTAGTCCTGACTATTGTTCTGAAAGTACATTGCTGCTACATAATATCAAATGGGTACCTGGTGGCATAAGTCCCAATTATAAGTATCTTACAATCCCCACTGAAGCAGTATATATGCTGAACATTGTTCCTGCACAGACATTTAATGTCACATTTGTAGGGCACTAGCTCTGGTTGAACCATAATCATAAAGCAACTAGTCCATCCCGCTACAACGATTTACAGCTGAGAAATTAAATTCACTTCGACCAGATTACTATAATTATCTACCTCACAATGAAGGGTGAGAAGAGGATTAAGGTCTATTTAAAAATAACCTCCATCAAATATATTTGGACCGAGTAAATGAAAGCTGAGGAACAGACGCTTTCTCAGTGGTGTGATTTTGATTTTTCCCCTTCTCCCTACTCCTTTCTTTTCTCGCTGTTAATCTGCTTTGATAATTCAGCAGGAAATGCATGAAGCTCAGTGGGAGACCGTCTTAAAGTCAGTCAGAAATCAAAGCAGGGAAATTGCAATTATTCAAGAGGCAGTCAACAATTTTGTAAAAGATGGATGCACACGAAATTGGAAGTCTCGCACATAGGGCCAGATCTGCTACAAATCATCGTCGCTCGTGTTGTTATTGTTTTGCTTTGCAAGGTCATTTCGTAGGCCCGGGGTTTTTCTTACCACTGTGAATGCCAATGCTGCAGATGTGGCAGGGAAGATGTGCCCTAGAAATAAAGCGAAGCGCCTTTGTAATTTTGTTTAAATATCATGGTGACGCTTCAGTGGATGATCATGATGATTATTGCCTATTATTACCTACCCGAGCCAGATGCAAAACCGACAACTTTCGCTTATTACAGATAAATGATTTTGTCTCTTTTCTTACGACTGACGGTTGATTGACTGTATGTACCCAGAGATGACAGCGTCGTCTTCAGGCCATCTTTCATTCATGGTTTGTTCATGGCGAGAAGTCTCAGGTGGCTCACTAATAAACTGTTGTGGGCTGGCGTCATGCCAAAATTTGTATCCCCCTAAAAATGTGTTTTCCTGTTGGCGTACCCTTGTTTTGTCCTTGGTGTGTGTTTTGTTTTGGCACGGCGCAAGGAAATTGTCTTGGGGGGGAAATGCACTTAATAAATGACAAATAGACTAATGTATAGCCTGATAACTTCCTTGTAGAATCAATGGATGCTGCTGGTTTGAGATAAGATGAAAAACAAGTGCGATTCCGATTCATTATGCGGCAACTTCCATTCTTTGCAAAACTCCGGAAATGTTCTTAACAGCACAGTAAACTGTTTGAAAAGTCAGCGACAGGAAAATCATCCCCAAAAACTGCAATGATTTTGTTATTTTCTTCCCTGGCGTGAACACAAGGCAAAAAATCACCACCAGGGAAACATATTTTTTAGAGGAGCCAAAATTTGGCATAATACTGGCAATAGCGTCTGTTATAGTTAAATTAATTATGTTCAGTTTGGCAAACACTATTTTTAATGATCTACTAAGAAACTCCGCAAGGGTTTGGTTGCATGGAGATAAGCTGCAGCCTGGTTGCACACGTTTATTTTGGGGAAGCCGAACTTGATAACTGCAGCTACACCAGAGCTCTTAGACGTGAGGGTTGTAGATACAAAATCAGAGACCAAATTCAACCACTTAAAATTAAAGATGGGCTTTGTTTGAAATATGCTTTGTTACAAAAATGAGTGTAACTATCCAAAATTTGGATGTATATGGAGCAGCAATGGCATGAGGCCAGATGCACATTACGCTGTCATCAGCAGATTTAATATAACATATTGCATATATTTTTCTATATTTGTTGAAAGCTCCATGGAACTGGAAGTTATGTACACACAGTATATATGCTGTCTTTTCTCTGTCTCTCTCACTCTGCCTGTCTGTATCTCCACTGCACCTTAATCCTTTAACTTTTTCACTTTCTTTCCTCGAAGCACCTTTCTCCTTCTCCCCCACTCCCCTGAGAACCGCTATCTGTCTCCCTCTTTCCTCGAGCCTTTCTCCGTCTCTCTGTGTCATTCTCTTCTCTCACCACTAAATAATTCCTTACAGAGGAAAATCTAATCAAATCTGAGCCAGAGTGAGAAAGGCAGAGATGGAGAGAAAGAGTGTGTGTGAATCAGAGTTAGAGAAGGGGTAAAGAGAGAGAATCAGAAGGCAACATTGGCAGTGTGTGAGGGGGTTGTAGAGTGCGAGAATTGCAAGTGCATTAGCAGTCAGAGCACTTAGTGTGAGGAATCCATTCATTATTCATTAGCTAATTCACCATGTATAGTAATTAAAATCAGGGCCCGCTCCAAAATGGAAAGAGCTATGATAGACTGGTTTTCTACGTACAATTTTTTTTTTTTTTTTTTTTTTTTTAGCACTCTTGCTCCAGGATTTTATAAATCATGTTTGCATGTTTTAAGTGTGCAACTTGCAGTCAGTACCCTTGTAGTGCAGTAAGTGTGGAGAGGCATCTGTCTGATGTAAGAATAAATCCAAAATAGAAATCCACAAATATCACACACCCCGTGAATAAGAAACACAACACAGCCTATAAATATGAAATACTCCAAAGATCAGTGTTTTCAACATTAAATCTACATTTGTGAATCAAACCATGTCTGTGCTTCAGGTTACATTTATTTATATATATATACCGTTGAGACATACGCCTCACTTGTTTGGTGGAGAATGATTTATAAATACCATCAATAATGAATTAGGAGTATATAGTGCACAAATATGTCCCATGCCCTCTAAGTCAAATACAAACACGTTTATTTTGTCTTGAAGAAGCAAAAACAATAAGAGACAATATTAATATCACATTACTTAATAGCTAAGTAAAAAAAAATCTCATTGTATTTTAACCCCATTCACTTTGTGGGAAAAAAAGCAAAGTAAGAGCTGCCTGTTTTGAGCTATATTTGAACAGCAAAGTTGCTTGTTTTGGCCTTGATTTGACAGCAGTGATAAAGGTTGGAGTCAAAATAAGCTCATGTGCGCGTCTGTGATGTGCCTGTTTATTCCAACCAATTGCCTAATTGTCTTCTCTGGTAGGTGGTTGAGATCAATGGTTATAACCCCCAGCTTCTTTTTAAATCATCTGCTAACTAGAGTTAAAAATCTTCCTCTTGCTTGTGTGTGTGTGTGTGTGTGTGTGTCTGTCTGTTTGCGTGTCTGTGTTTGTGTGTGTGAGAGATTTGGAGAGAATGAGAGAGGTACTTAAACCTCATTTATGAAGTGAGATTGATCTTATACAAGGATAAATCCAAAATACACACTCTGCAAATGTGCAACTTGTGCAGCTAAAATAACCTTGACTCTGCACAAAGAGGCAAATAAGCTTTTAAGACAAAAGCCAACATTTGCAATATTGAATATGCAGAGATTCAACCTTGCAGTCATTGGTCAAGTATGCAAGAACCTGAGCGCCAACATAAGGTGAACCTGTTTTGCTTTTCCGTAAATCTATTACTATAGAAACTGAAGCTACACGAGACGTATTCTCATGTAAAAATGCATCCATTTTATCAGCTCAAATCACAAAGTGTGGCTGCAGGAGTGAAGAGCATCTCTAATAACTGAAGCTGCACACACTCACCCTCTTTGCCCAAATTAAACTCTGGTGTCTAATATTGACAATTCTCTCTTCATATAACCTCAAGAAGGAATCTGCAGCTTTTACTTAAAAATAAATGTCCGTTTTGCTAATCGATCCATACCATACAATAGTGATTCAACCTATTCATAGTTCCTGGAAGCTTTTACATTCGCTGCTCTAAATACAGACAGGTCTTTCCTAGAAAAAAAAAAAATCCTCCTCTGCACAGGAAGTATTTTACGTTTCCTGCAGCAGCACCAGCCATTTATTTGGAATGAATAGAAGAAAGAGAAACAGCAGAGTGTTTATGTGCTCGGTGGTGGTGTTGGCGTGTGTGTACATGCACATTTCCAAAATCGGCAAGCCTAACACAATGCGGTTCTTTGCAAAGTGTTTCAGATTGCTGCAAAGATGAGCTCTTTTGTTGTGGATGGAGAGCACCCTAAGGACGGGAGAATGTGCCTATAACGGTACTTTGTGGCAGACTGAGCATCTACAATCTGTCTGATGAGGTAACACTGGAGGAGGACGAGGGGAAATGAAACAGGAGGACTGGGTTACCACTGGCAAGTCTGTCACACATCTGTAAGGTATCTGCGCGTGTTGTTTGGGTTTTGGAAACTGTGTCACACTTCATTGACCCAAGTCCAGTCACTTTCTGTTGGAACTCACATTAGTATATACCCACCACTGCACGAGTTCAGGGACCCATTAAAATGGAGTTAAATTACCATTTTAACCTTTGGCCGACCTGATTTTGCCTGAGGTTTCTCCTTGAATAGCTTAAAAGGCAAGAAAAAACATATGAGTCCCACATGGATATTCTCTATCTGCTGAATCCAGTATTTTAAATGCAGTAAACTTGAACATGTCCTTATTAAGGGATTTATTTATAACTGAGACTATTTTTGTCACAGTAGTGACACAATAAGACATTAGTGTCTTATAAGATGCCCTTTCCTGGTGGACCTGCCTGTAACAATATCAGTGTCTCGCTCCTTCTGGTAGAGTGATCATCCACCATCCACCGGGCAAGAAAAATGAACAATGGTGGACTGAAGCAGAGCGCAACTCCCCCTGGGATCAGATCTTCAACCAGCACCAGTCTAACATCAGTGGTATGAAGTTAATATTTATGGGCATAAGTGTACGTGTGCATACAAAATACATGCTGAAAATGAAACATAGCTTCTGTAAATGGGCTGAATGGAGTTAACTGCTCACAAAGACCTGGGCTTGAATCAAACACTTAAGTTCTGCTGTGCCTCTAAGCCTTCCATTTGTGTTGTCAATCTCCCGTGATTAGCCGTCTAATACAGTGAAATGCCATATGCATAACATGCTCCATAAATACCTGGACGTTACTTTGGAAATGAAATAACACCATGACTGTGAAGTTCTATAAAAGAGCAGACTGTCAGCTTTAATTTGAGAATCTCTTCACCCAGTTTGAGAACTAAAACCTTTTATTTGTATATCGTGCCTCCATTTCAGAGTGCAAAAGGATTTGAGCAGATTAAGATCATATTCAATAAAGCAGTCATAATTCAAATAAAGTCAAAAATTCTTTAAACATTAAAAGTCTGTGAGGTATAAACATCACCAGATTTGATATTTTACTGTAAGGTTGATTCAGCTGTGACTACACTTGGCTTGAAATTATTGTGATCGAGTGTGTGTGGTTGGTTTGAGTTGAAAAACAAGTAAACAAGGTTCTAAGTTATCAAATCATCTTTGAATAATCTTGTTACTACAACAGAGTAAAAATCATATGGATTAACTTATTTGTAGATTTTAAACCAAGTGTGTTTCGTGCAAATTAATGCCTTTTTCTGAAAAAGTGTCTTTCAAAATTATAAATAATTGCAGACTGATCCATGCTCTCCACTGGAATTGCATGCAGATTCAACATTACAAATGTCAACCTCTGGTTTAATAACTGATTTACATATTTCTGCATAATAAAACGCATTTTTTTTCCTCTTTATGGGACACGCTGCACATCTGGGGAGTTCGTATTTATCCTTGTATAAAATTGATCTCACTCCATAAATGAGGAGCAACAAATTATTTACATCATGTTTTATATCAACACCCGAGCATTATTTTGTTTTGTCGTCATTTATGTGCCGTGTCCATAAATGCTTTTATCCTTAATGTTCATTACAAAGAGCGAGCGGTTTCTTCAATTAACAGCTTGTCTCGTGGCATGATCTTAAGTGGACGCAAAAGATCAGAGGATGAGTGAATGGAAGGTGGAGGGAAAGAGATAGATTTTGGCTGAAGTCGCTCTCGCTCTTCTCTCTCTCTGCCCTGGTGTAAATGTGGGCGCTCATCCCCTGAATACAGATGGCATTACACAAGCAATCCTCTAAACGGCTGAGACGCGCTAACATGCTGCTGTCTGGAATGGCCAGAGTCCGTGTCCACTGCCTTTGCAATGCCAAGCACCTTTGTTAATCTCACAGCCGAGAGCCTTACTTTAGGCTGTGGTTCAGAACACATTTCATATTACCTTTTACTTACAGTTAGCTCTCCAATATATGTGTTGCATCGGTTTGCTATTTGCTGTGATGTAACTGAAACGAGGGGACAGGCAGTGACTTGTAGAAAATTGGAGCAACTCTTTGAAGCTGCCTGAAGGGAAGGCTGCACTGAAGAATCAATGTGTAATGGAAAATATTGCTTGAATGCACAATCATTATAATAAAAGGGAAAGAATATTACTGTGCTGTCTCTCTTCTGGTCCTCTCCCTCATGCCTGGGTGGTAGCCTGGCCTGTACCTGTGACAATTAACCTTGAGTACCTAAGGGGAAACAGAAGAAGGAGCTCACAAGGTTTTCCAATAATTAAATTATCCCTACTGTTGCACGTCTGTAGACATGTAACAGCGCTGCTACATTCTCTTCACCTTGTCAGCTCCTGATAGACTAGCTCTTTATTGTGCAAATTCCAATCCATTGAATCCTACCTTTGTGTTATTCAGAAAGGGCTATTGCACAGGCAGCTGTACATTTCTATGAATATACAGTTGTATAACTTAAATCTGACATGTTAAGTGAGTTGCTATCCCATTGTATCCTACGTCAATGTAATCCAGCAGAGGCTCCTGCACAGGTAGCCATGCATTTCTATGAGTGAGGTGCAAATTGGTTTTGAGACTCACTAGACAATGTTGCGAACAGACCTGCAAACTGTGAGGTTGTTCCCTGTATTGACCATGCTTAGTGAGGTGTAAAAAAAAAAAAAAAAAAAATCATCTATTCATTGTTAGACTGCAGTTCTATTTTCCCTGCAGCTGTTGCACGAATTGGAGGAGAAATCCCACAGTTGTAATAAGGAGCAACAGAGGCGCTCCTTGGAATTCAGGCATGGATCTTCAATGAGGAGCACAAACCATTACCACACATAAAAGAAAAAAAAAAAAAAAAAAAAAAGCAAAGGTGGCAGTCTCTTCTGTACCCAACCTTCCAATTGCTGTCATACAAATGAGGTCGGAGCAATTTTGTCCTGCTCTGGGACCTGGATTAAGTTTGAAAAACAGGATCAGGTAGAATTTAAAATGCGGGACGATACATTTTTTGGAGGTAGAAACATTTCTGAATAATAATGCTTCGGCTTATGGTATGCAATTGTATTTGGCAAATAGAGATATGCTTGGTGAATTTTAAGTATGATTTCTGCAGGCTGTTATTAAACATTAAATTCTAACTCTAGTCAAGAACATCACATTTTGGTCAGTGACTCCGCCTGATCAATTTTATTTCTTTAGCCAAAGGATGTTTGGATGCACAGTTTGCAGCCACATGGAGACGTGAACTCTAATTTCAATGTTAGGATTGGAGATCACCTCTTAGGAGCAGATAAGATCTACTGCGGTGTAAAATGCTTTGATCACCTAATGGAAAAACGTGCCATAAATCCATAGCATTACAGTAATGAACCAAGCACACTGTAATTACAAAAATTATTGTCGATTCTCATTTGGCCAATGTAAATGAGGCGTTACTTAATTTCTGACTGCCAACTGAGGTAAAAAGTAATTTTTAGCAACCCTGAGCAGACTGTGTTTATTATGGTTCAAAGAGTGTCAGTGCTCTGCGGTTGACCTTCTCAGCTATGAGAAATGTGCATGTTTTCCTTTTTTTTTCATACGATTGAACCCACGTGCAGCTCCCCTGTGCAAAAACCAACCACAGTGTGTTCTCTGTGCCTCTACGAGTACATCTGAAATGTTCGTGGCTACAAACCGAGGGAGTAACGATTCATTTTCATTGTTTTTCACAGGTGTAGACAAGAAAACATCTGAAATACATGGGATTCTGAAACTCCACCTATTAAAAAAGGGAACAAAAGAGTTCATACCGGGACTCGAAGGTCAACAGTTTTTCTTCTTTCATGCTACACGCTGTTTATACACACATATACACACACGCACACACACTCAGAAACACATGTACAGGTCTCTCCTGGGCCCTTTTTGCAGTGCTGCACTTTCCCCTGGATATGCTCAAACAGAATATAGGAGCTTGAGGGCTTGGAAAAACGCCAGTCTCGTCTCCTTGATTTTGGGTCATAAACACAGCCTCTGCCTAAGGACTGCAGGGCCTTTTAAAACAGGGCTCAGCTTGATTGGACACACTTCTGTTGCCCCGTCCCGACTGCTAGCAAGCCAGCTGATCAGAGAGGCAGAACAAAGCCGGTCTCTTACAAACCAGTCCGCCCTCAACCTCTGCTACAGTAAACAGGCTATATAGTATGAGAAGATCATTCTTTGCTTGCATCATAGGAGACAGTGGCGACTAGTGTAACCACAGCGGTTCACGATACTGTACTGTGGGCGTTATTAAGTTTACTTGGCAAGAGAGAATAAAATAAATGTTTGAGATTCAAGGCTCAATTGACGAGGAATTTAAATGGCATTTCAATGATCTAAAAGACCTGAGTTAACTACTACAATGTGGTCCACTACCAGGGCACATCTAGGAACAAGCTCATTTCAGCAGGGGACACAGTAAAAGAATCAATGATGGAGAGAAACAAAATTTTTGTATATCGGGGTCTGAGGAATGGGGAAAAAAAATCAAATTAAGGCTAAGTTTATGAGTCCCTGTGCATTTTGCATACGGACTCTCTCACTCTGGTGTTTTGAACGTCTAATTCGTTCATGAATATTACAACGAGCACCATTTGGCTCATGAATATGAAATAGATGGAACCACAGGCTCTCCCCATAATCAACAGTCGACGCACACAGTCCACCGTCAGCTCTCTAGCTCTGCGGCAGGGTTTGCTCTGCTGCATTTAGCCAATCACAGCCAATAATAGCCTTGGTGGGATGTTAGTGTTGGTACACACTGTCCGTGAATGTATGGTATCACAGTGCCGTTTGTTTTCTTCGCCAAGATATTTTAATGGATCACAAGCTCTCCCCGTCTCCTTCTGTTTCGCTTCTCGCTCTCTCTTCTTAAGACACAGACAACCGTTATTTACAGTGTGACAGCCCTGATTCCCTCGAACGCCAACTTTCTCCAACACGGAGCGAAAAGTACCATTTTTGTTTTATTTACTGGTTTTGGATAAACAGTGTGCTTACTGCAGAAACAACACTGAAACATGACACAGAGCCACACTGCTAATGCACCAGCAATCTCTGCCCAGCCTTTTACCCCGCCTTAAGCTGCATGGCTCCACTCCAACGTGCCCATATGCCCCTTAGCCTAGCTCCTCCACACTAGCTTAAATGAGTTATAATGCAGAGTCTACCATCACTTTACAACTGAAAGAAATCACAGCTGGGAGACAGTGTAGGACACACTGCGGTCTGAGATGTGGATTCAAGTCACCTGACCGGGACGAGAGTCTTATTTTGAAGGAACCGAGATGCAAAGTTCACAAGGCTTCACTTTGACTTGAATTTTGATGCTGAGTTGACATATGATGGCTAGAAAAGTCTTAATAAAAACACTCATCACTGCTGTCATGCGAAACCTTGTAACTCCAATTATGCTGATATTTATGTTTTAACTTCATTTGGAGGGATTGCACCCTTTTCTATTGGTTGAGACAGACACTTCAACCCTCAGGCTGATTAAATGCTCTCAAAACCCACTGAATGAACTCTGTAAATGCACGGTGGTCAGCCACAAAACAAGGCTGTTTTTGTTCCTCCTTCTTGAAAAATTGGCATTTTAGGCATAAAAGGTTTCCACCTGACAGCAGTGCCATATTTCATTCTTAGTATCGGATATAATGTCATCAGGTTTTTTCGTCTGACCTGCCTTGCACTCCCATGGACGTGCTTTCAAGTGAGGAAAGGGTGGTGGATAGAAAACATGATTCTCCACTGTGATTGGACCAACAAACAGTGTGTGTATTTCTGTATTGAGGACAGTGATGCCCCCCTATCCAATCTGATAACTAGAGCTGCTGAATGCAAGCACCACAGCACAAATGGTCAGTAGGTAGGTCAGTTCAGGCCAGCTTTAAGTACTGCCTGCAACATTATTGGCTAGCCCACCTTGTCTTTTTGATTACCAGGCTCTGAATGAGATAAAGACTTGAGAGTTTCTCCCAATTTGTGTCATCTTTTAAAAAAGGGAGTAACATTAAACAGGTATTCCCTGGCTGGATAATTAAAGTGTGAACAGCAAGTACTAACTAGATGAGTAAGCTTGAAAGGTTCAGCTTCAACTGTATTTTCTCAAAGACATTATAAGGAAATGGATTGTACTTACCTAGCTTAAAGTGTAATAAATAATTAAACGAGTAGCTTTTTCCCCTGACAGCTACATAGCTTAAAACTAAACTTGACTTTATCCTACTAATCACCTCTCTTGACTTGTTTTATTGGGATAGGAGACTTGACACAGAGTTTGACACTTGACACTTGACTTGACGCTAACTTACTTGTAACCTGACTTACTTGTAACCACTCGGCAGAGCCAGATATCATAATGTGGGCCCGCAGAAAATCAGGTGACCATTACACTATAGTATTAAGAGCTCAAATCACACCATTAAGTATACTTGCCTAAATTTGCCTGTTTATTACAAGCCATAGTGTTACAGGAACCAAAACAAAGAGGGAAAAAAAATCAGATAGGATCTCAACTTGCATCAGGTAGCCAAGGCGGTACGGTCTGCATGTTTAGTGTGTCCATGTGTGAGCCTGTACTGTGTCACAACAGCTTACACTATCAGCCAGTCAAATAAGAGGAGAATCAACAGGAGGATTGTTTTGCCACATAAACAAAGCAAAACAAATGCTTTATTTTTTATGGTCACATAGAAGTTGATATTGTCTGTATATTTATTGAATGAGCTGCTTTGGCCCCATGTGTGTTAAAAAGTAAGTCTTGTGATCGAGTGAACCACCCACAGCGCCGCATATACAGCAAGTGGAACTTGGCTTCATCTCAAATTGTGGTAAGGTCTTTTAGCAATGCAATCAACTGGGATTTTATGTATCCTATACTTCCTCAAAATATCCATCAGAACAGGGTTGAATAAGTTTATATAAAAAAAATTCACTTCGGTTGCTGCCAGCTATTGTTTTATGCGCACGACCTTAGATAAAATCTAGACTGTAATATCTTTCATTTAAATGTTTACATGCATTGGATACTTAAGCCATTTCATTGAAGGAGGCGTAGTCTTAATCTTTACATGACTATGTACACAAGACACGTGGAATACTCTTGACAGGGCTTTTCTTTCCCTTTTTTCCTTTGAATTTGAAGGGCAGACAAAATAATAGATTAGTGTGTGGGAACGAGAGAACAAGATGTTCTAACAGCCCAGTTTCACCCCAGCAGAAAACACTGTTGTTGAGCTGGCACAAAAGAAAATTTGTGGTAGAGGCGATTCTGTGCCACACACTTATAAGGAGTCAATCTTGTCAGCCTTACATATATATATATATATATATATATATATATGTATAAATATATTTCAGC